>APFE030395275.1:23813-72927 GCA_000404065.3 Pinus taeda
GGCAACCTAAGTGGAAAATTGAAATAATGTAGAAAAAGGCAAAGCTAATACTAAGATCAATTAACTTTTGTAAATTTTCATATATATATATATATTTCCTATAAAAATCATCTTTTATTTTATTTTTATTTTTTTCCAATAAGAAATATCAACTTGCTTAATTCATTATGTGATTATAGAAGCTTTAATACAGAAAATACCAACTTTTTTTATTTTAACAAATTGATAATTCTTATTGGAAAAAAATAAAAAAAATATATAATTTTTATAGAAAAAAATAGTAATTTCTATATTATTAGAAAATTTTATAAAATGACAAATTGCAATTAAGAAAAGATAATTCTTACCTTACAAGAAATTATAAAATAGCAAATTGGTTGTGAATCAATAACTTTTATATAAAACATAAAAAACAGTAATTTCTGTTTTGGAGAAATATCTAATTATAAAATTTTAAATATTTTTTTTTGTTAAAATTTTTGAATATAAATGATGTTTATTTAATTTTAAAAATAAATAATATTTTAAGTATTTATAAGATGTATAGTGTCGAATTTTTTCCGTATTGAATTTTATAGAGTTGTATTTTTTCCGTATCGTATCGAATCTGAATTCGAATTCGAATTTGGTAACTATGGTTTTAGATACGGTACCCTAATATTCCGAAACCAAATATTTAGGAATAACTTGTTTACTAAAATGCACATTTGCTACTGTCCATTGTGAAATAGTAGCACTATAGATTGTGATTAAGGTCCTTGTTTACTGAAATTGTGAGCATTGTTATACATGGTGATTAAGGTTTTTGTTTACTGAAATTGTGAGCATTGTTGTTGATTATAGAAAATATAAACTTATTTTTAATGAATTACCATTAAAAAATTAGTTTATTGATATTATTTTTAAATAAATTTTGGTCATATATTAAATGGTAAATTTATTTAATATTTGAGAGATAAATTTATAGATCTATGGAAATCATTTCACACCTATTTTTAATATCTAGGTTTTTTAGATTTTGTCATTGTAAATATTAAATTTTGTCCATTATATAATATTAACAAATTTCATACATTCTTTTTTCAGCATTTTTGGATTAATTTTAAACTAAAATTATCTATAACATTTTAAGTATTATGAATTTTAGACTATTTTAAACTAAAAAACATATAACATTTTAAGCATTATGGATCAATGTTAGAAAATTAAAACATATTATTTTTGTTGGAATTTAATTCCAACTGCATCACATAAATGTTGAACAAAGATCTGATCTTCAGCAATTATTGTAGATTATCCGGAAGCAGCAAAAGTCTTCTGATATTTTTGCACTTTAAATGAGCATTAAATGTGCAGAAATTAATTCCCCTGCAAGCGACTTGTTTTCAAGTGAGAAAGTCATCACCGCCTCTTCTGCAATAAATACACAGATAAATATCAACATATATTTTACTTAGTTTATTATTAAACTTAGATATTTATTTTCCTATAAATGTAACGCACAGTAGTTCTGTTTTCAGTGCAAGAAGGTGTAAGCAGAAAAGAACAGCAGTTCTGTTTTCTGTGTGAGTGTAAGAGATTTAGAACAGCAGTTCTGTTTTTGTACTCTCAGATCAAGAGAGAAGGTTAGAAGAACATAGTGAGTCTCTTCTGTAAATGCACAGCGGTGCTGAACCTGCCATTTTCTGAGATAGAGAAAATCGATTTCTGGAACTGAAGTGTTGCTGTTGTAACAACTAAGTTTACTATATCAGTTTTTGTTTACTGTTCATGAATACAAGTTTACTGTTTTGCTGATTTTCTGTTGCTGTTACACCAAGTGTCAAAAACACTTTGTTATTACTCTGTAACTCTATTAGTGATTTGACGCAACTTGTTTTAGTTGCTGTTACACCAAGCGTCAATTGTCTCATTGTAAGTTTATAAGTGATTTTGACGCCAACTATTTTAGTTGCTGTAACACCAAAGCGTCAAATTTCTTAAAGTGACTTAGCGTCAAAAACGTGTTGTCGTTACACCGAGTGACTTGACGTCACAAATCGCGTTGCTGCAGCACCACGATCAGCGTTGCTGCAACACCAAATTCTTGTTGTTGCAACACCAAATTCCTGTTGCTGCAACACCAAATTCCTGTTGCTGCAACACCAACTTCCTGTTGCTGCAACACCCAATTCCTGTTGCTGCAACACCGAATCCTGTTGCTGCAACACCAAGTCTAGAAAACAAAATTTTCAGTTTTCTGTGCAAAAACATAGCATTCTTGTGTTGTCTGTTTGTTAAGAAATTAAGCAGAAAATTCCAACATGTTATCAGAGCTAGTCTAGGCACTCAGTGAGTCAAAAACAGAGTTTGTTTTTCACTATAGGAGCTGTAAGAAGTTTATTGAGAAGATTTTTCCAGCAGAGAAAGTTTTTGCTTGTTTTTTATTTTGCAGTCAGTATCTCTTCTTTACCTATACAGAGTTAAGATGGCAGATGCTGGAACAGGTTTGACAAATTCCCAACTGCCACAGTTTAATGGGAAAAATCACAGTTATTGGTCCATAACAATGAAAGCATTGTTTGCTTCTCAAGGAATATGGGAGCTGGTTGAAACTGGCTATGCTGAACCTGCAGATGCAACAGCTTTGGCTACTTTGACAGTAGCAGAAAGAGACCAGTTGAAAAGCGACAGGAAGAAGGATGCCAAAGCCGTCTTTCTCCTTTTCGAATCAGTACATGAAAGTATCTTTCCACGGATTGCAGCAACAACAAAGTCCAAAGAGGCATGGGATATTCTCAAAACTGCCTATCAAGGCATGGAGAATGTGAAGACTGCAAAATTGTAGATGTTGAGGAGAGACTTTGAAACACTCAGCATGAAGGAATCTGAGACAATAGATTCATTCTTCACTCAGGTTATTGGGCTGAAAACCCAGATAAGATCTCATGGTGAAATTCTTGAAGAAAGAAGAATCGTAGAGAAGATCTTGAGATGTTTACCCTCAAGTTTTGAAGCTGTTGTGGTAGCAATAGAAGAAATAAAAGATCTCTCACAGTTCACGGTAGATGAACTGAGTGCTTCTCTTATGTCTCATGAACACAGACTGAGTAGAGGAACAGATTCCTCTTTTGAGAAAGCATTCAAGACTCAGATGTCTTTCAGCCAAAGAAAAGGTTGAGGCAGAGCAAATACCAGAGGTCATGGAAGAAGCCAAAACAGAGGCAGATTTTATCCTGCAAGCACAAGCGGAAGGAGCTGCAATTAGAACCAAGATGAAGGTTCAAGCAAACAGCAAGCTCATGGACAAAGGTATGACAAAACCCAAGTCCAATGTCATTATTGTAAGAAATATGGGCACTATGCCAATGAATGTAGGAAAAAACAAAATGACATGAATAGTAGGCAGAATGCTAATTTTGCAATGACAAATAAGAATCCAAAGAAATGATGCTGTTTAACATGTAACATTGCACAAGACAAAAAAGAAGATGGTTGGGGTTCTTAGACTCAGGTTGTTAATCAATGACTGGAAAATTGCATGTTGCCAATTGGATAAATGTGAAATCCGGAGGTACAACAGGACTGATAGTAAGAAAATATCTGTCAAGGGTAAGGGCAGAGTCAGTATCCGAGCAAGAAATGGAGAACAGATGATTGTGCCAGAGGTATACTATGTACCTGGTTTGAAATGTAATCTTTTGAGCATTGGGCAGTTCATTGACAAAGGTTACAACGTGTTCTTCAAAGATGATATGTGTATAATCAGAGATATACCTCCAAGTAAGAAGATCATTGCACAGGTGTAGATGACCAGCAATAGAATGTTTCCTCTCAAACTCAGGGCAGATTTGAAGGAAGGAAGAACTATTGCAGTTGTAACACAAGAAGTCTTTCAAGAACAAGTGAAAGATGAGAACTGGTTATGGCACTTGAGATTTGGACATCTCAAATTCAGAGGCCTGAATTTGTTGCACAAAAAAGGAATGGTAAAGAGATTGCCATTGATTGAGAAACCAGACAGCCTTTGTGAAGGCTGCATCTTGGGCAAGCAGCACAAAGAAAGCTTTCCAGCAGGAAAGATTATAAGGGCAAAAGCACCCTTGGAAATTGTTCACTCTGATGTGTGTGGACCGATGCAAGTACCATGATTTGGTGGAAATAGATATGTTTTAACTTTCATTGATGATTACACCAGAAAGACATGGGTGTACATGTTGAAACAGAAGAGTGAAGTGTTTGAGAAATTCCGCCACTTCAAAACTCTTGTTGAAAAGCAGTGTGGGCATTATATCAAAGTGCTCAGAACAGATAGAGGAGGAGAATACATCTCCCAAGACTTTTTGCATTTTTGCAGAGAGAATGGCATACAAAAACAGTTCACCGCAAGGTATACACATCAGCAAAACGGTGTTGCCGAAAGAAAGAATAGGACCATACTTGACATGGTTAGAAGTATGCTGAAGGCAAAACATTTGCCTCATGAGTATTGGGCAGAAGCTGTCACTTGCGCAGTTTACATCTTGAATAGATGCCCAACTAAAGCTGTCATGAACAAAATACTAGAAGAAGCATGGAGTGGTCAAAAGCAAATAGTCACTCACATAAGAGTATTCGGTTGTGTAGCTTATGCACATTTACCGGATCAGCTAAGGAAAAATCTTGATAGTAAGGGGGAGAAGTGTGTATTTGTTGGCTATTGTGATGAGTCAAAAGCATACAAACTCTATAATCCATCAACTAAGAAACTGATTGTAAGCAGGGATGTGCAGTTCATTGAAGATGAAGCTTGGGATGGAAGCCTAGAAAAGACAATGAATGTGAAGACAATTATGTCTCATGAAGAAGAACAGGAAGGGACAACAACACATAATCCTTCCTTGGTGGTTCCTCCTCCACCACAGCAAATTCAGCAAACCACACCACAAGCTGGAATCCGAACAGCCTTAAGAGGTCAAGGAAGTGCTTCTTCAAGCACACCACAGGGATCTGAAATACCCTCAAGTTCGGATGGAACTCCAAGCACATCAAGAAGACCAAGATTCAGAAATCTAAATGAGATTTATGAACAAGGAGAGGTAAGTACCAATACCGTTCTGAATTCATTATTCGCTTTATATTGTCATGTTGATGACCCAATTCATTTTGAAGATGCTGTAAATGAAGATAAATAGATTGAAGCAATGAATGAAGAAATTGGTGCAATTGAAAAGAGTAAAACATGGGAGTTAGTGGACCTCCCTGAAGGCAAAGTTGCCATTGGAGTCAAATGGGTCTATAAGACCAAAAGCAATGTTGAAGGCAAGATTGACAGGCACAAAGCAAGACTTGTTGTGAAAGGTTACAAGCAGCAACAAGGCAAAGACTATGACAAAACATTTGCACCAGTAGCAAGGATGGAAACAGTCAGAACAATGTTGTCTATTGCAGCACAATAGAAATGGAAGATTTATCAGATGGATGTTAAATCTGCATTCCTGAATGGAGTGTTAAAAGAAGAGGTTTATGTTGAACAACCTCCAGGTTATGAATTTGTTGGCCAAGAGCATAAAGTTTGCAAACTGAAGAAGGCTCTTTATGGGCTGAAGCAAGCTCCAAGAGCATGGTACAGTAGAATAGATGCTTATCTGATTGAGAATGGGTTTGATAAGTGTGATGGAGAACCCACACTCTACATAAAGGAGAATGACGGTAAGATTATTATTGTTGTTTTATATGTAGATGATTTGATCTTTGCTAGCAATGATGCTTCTCTCATTGCTGATTTTAAAGCAGTTATGAAACATGAATTTGAAATGACCGACTTGGGCTTCTTAAGATATTTTCTTGGAATTGAAGTAGACCAAAGTGAAAATGGTGTTTTCATTTCTCAAGATAAATATGTAGAAGCAGTGTTGAAGAGATTTAACATGCAGAACAGCAAGGCAGCTGTGACTCCAACTATAGTGGGGCTGAAATTGACCAAAGAAGACAGTAACAAGGATTTTAATCCAAAATTGTACAAGAGCATAGTTGGCAGCCTTATGTACTTGACTACAACTAGGCCAGACATTATGCACGCTGTGAGTTTAATCTCTAGATTTATGGAAAGACCGAAAGAGACTCATTGGAAGGCAGCCAAGAGGATTCTAAGGTATGTGAATGGAATGAAGGGGTTTGGTATTTTATACTCCTCTTCTGAAAGTTTCATGTTGACAGGTTACACAGACAGTGATTGGGCTGGAAGTGTTGATGATAGGAAAAGCGCATCAGGATATGTGTTTCATATGGGATCGGGATCCATCTCATGGGCTTCCAAGAAGCAACTAGTTGTGGCTTTATCAACAACAAAGGCAAAGTATGTGGCAGCAACAACAGCAGCATGCCAAGCAGTGTGGCTGAGAAGAGTTCTCTAAGATTTGTGTCATGAACAGGAAAATGGCACAACCATTTACTGTGACAATAGCTCAGCAATAGCTTTGTCTAAAAACTCTGTTTTTGTAGAATTGAGACTTCTGTGATTCATCATAGTTATACGAAGAGCTTCGGCGTAAATCACATGAAAGAGACCTTTGTCGACGCGTTTCGAACCAACTAGTGTGGTTCATCGTTAGGACAAGTTGAAGATCAGATCCAGCTTAGCACGTTTAAATAGTGTATGCAGAGACTCCAACGGCTATATTGCCAACGACTAATTTTGACCTAATGACCCAAGTCAGACCAATAATATTCCCGTTATATTTTTATTCTAGAAAATAGTTAAATTCGGTAATTTGTGTAATAAAGTATTCATTTGTTATGTATATAAATTCCAAAAGCCTAACTAATTTATATTAAAATAATATCCTTGGTATATTTAATAATAATATTTTTTATTCTAATTTATCATTTATACCTAATGGCCCAATTAATATATTTTATAATCAATTCAAGAATTTATATTAATTTATATTAAAATAATAACCTTAGTATAGTATATCGTATATTCATTTAATAATAATAGTATATAATTTAACAATTTATACCTAATGGCCCAATTAATATATTTTATAATTAATTTAATAATTTATATTTATTAAATAAATTAATAATTTACTATTCTAATAATATTATTATAAATAATATTCTAGACATATTACTAGTTACATTAAAGTATTATTTGTTAATAACTTGTTTATTAATAAATGTATGTCTATGTACCAAAAAAAGAAACTAACTCACATAATATTGGTACATCATATATTTATTTATTAATTAAGGTCCAATTGAAGCCAAATAGATGAATTATATCCTTTATTAAGGTATAATTTTATAATTAATTTAATCAATTATTAAGTAATCAATATTCATTTAATAATTTCCCATCCAATCATGACTAATTATATTATCACATTTAAAATACATGAATTGTATATATGTTATTTTTAAAAACTAGAAAGGCCATACTTATTACTGCTAGATTAAGGAGCTGAAAATAACTCACACAATGGAAGAAATCCCAAATAGAAACAAAATGACAATAACCTAAATACATCTTAATATAGATACCCCAATAATAATGACGCTATGAGAAAACTAAATGCTAACAAACCAGGAAAAGGACCTTCATCAAAAACCGGAAAAATTGAAAAGGGGGATTGATGAATATATATTACTAATAATAGTGAACTCGAAAAGAAAAAACTGACCGACCTAGAAGAAAGCATCCTAAGACGACAGAGCGGGGATCCAACTTCTACTGACCTTCCACCCATCATCTCTGTTGAGATTGTTGGGTCTTCGCTCAATTTCAATAGCTTCCCTTAACTTGCGATGATGGAACCGATCCACCCTGGCAATGACTTTGGCCTCCTCGATGCAGACCTGATGATTAGTTTTGTCCACATGCTCTGCTAGGGCTGAGGATTTAGTTCTTCCATGCCTCAGGTCGGCTGCATGCTCACAAATTCTTTGTTGGATGGAGCGCCCTGTTTCCCCTATATAGGGCGTCCCACAGGAGCAAGGAATTAGATAAACCCCCTTCATATCTTTGGGGTTGACAGGATATTTTACCGACCGCAAGGAATTACGGATGGTTCTAAGGGGCCTAAAGGTGGAGGGAATATCAAACTTTCTAAGGATTCGCGCAATTCTATCTGTGGTCCCTTCGTGAAGGACTCTGCATCCTTCATCTCGGAGCTCAAGGATATTAGGCTGGACCCTGAGGACATTCTTGTCAGCTTTGATGTGGTCTCCCTGTACACGTGCATTCCTATTAAAGAGGCCATGGAAGTGATCTATCGCCTAACAGATCCGGACACCGCGCATCTGGTTGAGGTTTGTCTCACTTCCACATTCTTCTGTTTCGAGGGTGAGTTCTTCGAGCAGACTTGTGGGGTTGCTATGGGTTCCCCCCTCTCCCCGATCGTGGCGAATCTTTTTATGGAAGATTTCGAGGCCAAGGCTCTTGCCTCGGCTCGTCTCCCTCCTAAGATGTGGAAAAGATATGTAGATGACACTAATGTCATCTGGTCCCATGGCCATGAGGAGCTGGATTGTTTCCTGGATCACCTCAACTGCCAGTCCTCAGCTATTCAGTTCACCATGGAAAAAGAGGTCAATGGCAGCCTCCCTTTCCTGGATATTCTTATCTCTAGGAAGAAGGACGGCTCTCTCTCCCACGCAGTGTTCCGTAAGAAAACACACACAGAGCAGTATCTTCACGCCGATTCCCATCATTTCCCTGCTCAAAAGATGGGAGTTCTTAACACTCTGGCCACGCGTGCCCTCAGGATTTCAGATAATGAAAACCTGGATAGAGAGAGATCCCACCTCCTTGATGTCTTTGTGGAAAACGGATATAGTAGACACCTGGGTCGGAAGGCTTTCCATAGGGCCTCTAAAAATGCGTTGATTAAGAAAGGGCCTAAGGAGCGCCATCTAGGTGTCCATCTTCCCTATATCCAAGGGACCAAAGACAGAATTGCGCGAATCCTTAGAAAGTTTGATATTCCCTCCACCTTTAGGCCCCTTAGAACCATCCGTAATTCCCTGCGGTCGGTAAAAGATCCTGTTAACCCCAAAGATATGAAGGGGGTTTATCTAATTCCTTGCTCCTGTGGGACGCCCTATATAGGGGAAACAGGGCGCTCCATCCAACAAAGAATTTGCGAGCATGCAGCCGACCTGAGGCATGGAAGAACTAAGTCCTCAGCCCTAGCAGAGCATGTGGACAAAACTAATCATCAGGTCTGCATCGAGGAGGCCAAAGTCATTGCCAGGGTGGATCGGTTCCATCATCGCAAGTTAAGGGAAGCTATTGAAATTGAGCGAAGACCCAACAATCTCAACAGAGATGATGGGTGAAAGGTCAGTAGAAGTTGGATCCCCGCTCTATCGTCTTAGGATGCTTTCTTCTAGGTCGGTCAGTTTTTTCTTTTCGAGTTCTCTATTATTAGTAATATATATTCATCAATCCCCCTTTTCAATTTTTCCGGTTTTTGATGAAGGTCCTTTTCCTAGTTTGTTAGCATTTAGTTTTCTCATAGCGTCATTATTATTGGGGTATCTATATTAAGATGTATTTAGGTTATTGTCATTTTGTTTCTATTTGGGTTTTCTTCCATTGTGTGAGTTATTTTCAGCTCCTTAATCTAGCAGTAATAAGTATGGCCTTTCTAGTTTTTAAAAATTACATATATATAATTCATGTATTTTAAATGTGATAATATAATTAGTCATGATTGGATGGGGAAATTATTAAATGAATATAGATTACTTAATAATTGATTAATTATAAAATTATACCTTAATAAAGGATATAATTCATCTATTTGGCTTCAATTGGACCTTAATTAATAAATAAATATATGATGTACCAATATTATGCGAGTTAGTTTCTTTTTTGGTACATAGACATACATTTATTAATAAACAAGTTATTAACAAATAATACTTTAATGTAACTAGGAATATGTCTAGAATTATATTTATAATAATATTTATTTAGAATTAGTAAATTATTAATTATTTTAATAAATATAAATTATTAAATTAATTATAAAATATATTAATTGGGCCATTAGGTATAAATTGTTAAATTATAATATAAATACTATTATTATTAAATGAATATACGATATACTATACTAAGGTTATTATTTTAATATAAATAAATATAAATTCTTAAATTGATTATAAAATATATTAATTGGGCCATTAGGTATAAATGATAAATTAGAAGAATAAAAAAAAATATTATTATTAAATATACCAAGGATATTATTTTAATATAAATTAGTTAGCCTTTTGGAATTTATATATATAACAAATGAATACTTTATTATACAAATTACCGAATTTAACTATTTCCTAGAATAAAAATAAATAAAAATATAACGGGAATATTATTGGTCTCACTTGGGTCATTAGGTCAAAATTAGTCGTTGGCAATATAGCCGTTGGAGTCTCTGCATACACTATTTAAACGTGCTAAGCTGGATCTGATCTTCAACTTGTCCTGACGATGAACCACACTGGTTGGTTCGAAACGCGTCGACAAAGGTCTCTTTCATGTGATTTACGCCGAAGCTCTTCGTATAACTATGATGAATCACAGAAGTCTCAATTCTACAAATGTTTTATTAATAGTTTAGTAATAGAATATATACCAATATGAAGGAGATGTGATAAAAACATTTCACTCTCACTCTCCACGGTAAATAAAACATTTCAATGTCTATATAAAATAACTTAATTTTATATTAAGTAAAAAAAGGAGTAATATTTTCACATTTTACTCTGAGGAAGATACATAGTTCTTATATTTTTTAAAAATATTTCAATGTAAAACTTATATTCATGTTAACTAATTTATTTCAATATTAACTTCAAATATATAAAAACAAAAAGTTAAAAAAAGAAGCGTTAAAAATAATAAATGTTTTAATGGTCAAAAAAAAGAAGCAATTGAAAGTAAAAAAATTCAATAAATTTGCAATAAGACAATATTGTGTACTTAGTTTAATTCTTAATATAAATTTAATGTCATATTTAAAAATATTAATATTAATATTAATAAAATTCAATGTGGGTTAGAAATAAAATATTCCAATATGTGCAATTATGTAATATTAAAGTGTACAAAAAAATTATTAATAAAAAAAAAGGTGAAGAAGGTTCATAAATAAAATATTAATTAATGTGAACAAGGGCTAGGAATAAAATATTTTAATGGCCATATTAAATAAATGTTTCAATCTCAACTATGTATATATTATAGCATAGTTGTTTTCTTTTTCTTTTTTTTCTTTTTTAACCAAAATAGGACATATTTTAAAAAAAATGAGTTTAAATTGTTTAATTGTATAATTGGATTGCCTTAGGGGTTTTCGGGAGATTGAAACCATTGATGCATTCAAAAATATATTTTAAACAACAAAAATTTGTATTTCTTCAATGTTACTATGCCTATATTATGTAGGGTTTAAAATAAATTGAAAACAATAATAAATTCTTATGCTTAAAACATTTAAAGTAAACTTATTATTCTACATTTTTTTTTATCATTTTTGTCTAAAATTCAACAAAGGTTTGTTAGACTTTTAAGTTTAAGCTATGCACTCTACCCAATCCAAGTGGTCAATGAGATTTTTAGGTAGTTGATTCCATTTATGCATTAAAAAATGCAATTTAAATACTAAAAATTTATATAACTCAAGCCAAAAGAACCCCCCACCTCCAACTCAAGCAAGGTTAGCACCCCCCACCTCCAACTCAAGCAAGGTTAGCATAATGATAGCCAGGCTTGGCTCTACCATTGGGGGATAAAGGGGGAGATCATCTTGGAGAATAAGGATAATATTAAAAATACTATTACTTCCAAATTTAAGGATAAGTTGTGGGATGATAAAGAGTTAGAAGGAAAAATGAAGCTAAGTTATTATAGTGAGGTGATAAACCTCAATCTTGCTAACAATTATCTTTTTGTCTTGACCATTGCCAAGAAGAAAATTAACATTGGGAAGATAACAACTAATTCTCATGAGCTTCTAAGTCAAACCAGCGTCAATTCCCAAAACACATTGGAATGAAAATGTTTGTCATATTTGTGATACTCAAGGGTTGAAGATGAAAAACACTTTTCTCCTAGTTTCTTTACTCTTACTCACATCCATTCTCATTTTCAAAACCTTTGCCACACTACCAACCTTCTTGACCTGTTAAGTCAACAAAACTATAATGATCTCAGAACATTTATCTCCCTTCTTTTTTATCATAGAAATAAAATATTAAAGGGGCTAATAGACCATATTTGTCTATGTGGACATTAATCTCTCTCTCTCTCACACACACATATATAAACCATGGATCTATGAGGGATCAAAATGCTCAAGTACATTTTTTTTAACACTTAAAAGAAGTTTGCAGCTTAAGAAATTGTACATGGATATGGATATGGATAATGTGATATGGAATGGATAACATTGACTATATACCAACCTAGATCCATCTTAAATTTGGATCTAAGAAGGGATCAAGTGCAAAGTTAAAATGTATCTAAGTTGGCACTCTTGCATTCCATAATGGATGTTCTCAATAAATTTGATCATAACAAATATCATGGGCAATGCAATACCATGGGCATATAAACCAGGATAATTTTATAGATTAATTTAACTTTACAATTTTATTTTTATTTTTCATTTTTAGAATTTTAATTATCTAGAGATTTGCACCTCTTACTTATTTTATTTTATTTTTGACCAAGTCAAAATGTTAACATTGACATTACAACATCCTATGGACAAATACCATGGGCAATGCAATACCATGAGCTTGTAAACCACGATAATGTTATAATTTAATTTAACTTGAAAATTTATTTTTATTTTTCATTTTTAAAATTTTAATTATCTAGAGATTTGCACCTCTTATTTTATTTTATTTTATTTTTTCAAGTCCAAATGTTTTGTCTGATGTTACAACATCATTGCCATATTGGATGGAGGACTTCCATGCAAATATTAAATTAGATATGGTATATAATTAGAATAAAAGTGATTAGAAATCTCAAATTTATAAATATTTTATAATAATTCAAATATAAAATTAAATTAGTTATTAAATATAAATCATTATTTTAATTTATTATATAATAATAATAATAATACACACCCGCACATATATATGAGGCAATGAACTTATAGAGGAAATGGGTTTTTACACAAAAAAATTGGGGACACAATTTCAAGCAAGATTGTCCTTTTTTTAAATACATTTTTGAATGCATAGACAAATGCAGTAGTCTATAAAGCGACTTTTTGAAAGTTTTTCCGGCGGATTTTTTCGGTCAAAATCCGGCAACAATTCATTGGAATCCCAAGTTTGATAGTTAGTTTCTGAACAATCAATGGCTCCCAGGGGTTTTTCAGGGCGCTGAATCCAAATATGCAGTTAAAAAACCATTTTAACTGCTAAAAATCAAGATTTAACCTCATTTCTTCCGCCGAATTCCGTCACCAGAATCTCCAAAAGCGCAATTTATAGACAATCCTATAAAAAATTACCTTAAAAAATCGTGGGGCACTCAATTCTATATATTAAAACAACTTAAACTCAATTTTTAAATCCTTTAGCATTTTTTGAAAAAAAAATTAAAAATTAAATAATAAAAAATAAAGTAAAAATAATAAAATAAAATAAAATAAATAAAAATTTCATTCAGTTCTATTAGTTATGACTACTGTGCATATGTATTTCACATTTATATTATTGAGAAATATTTGTATTTTTAATTTAAACAATTATTAATTAAATTAAGTTTTAATATGTTTATTAATATGATATATGCATATTACCTGGATGCATGTGTTTCCTAAGAGCATTAATGAAGACCATTAGAACTGTCGGCGCAAGGACCTGCCAGCAGGTGAAACGCGCTCGAACCCAAACTCATAGCAAGCGGAAGCTAGCCAGCGGGCAGGTCACAATAAATGGCCCTTCTGGCCAAGAGTTGGAAGGTATTGATATTAGAATAGAGTCCTCTGAGCCTTCAGACCATCCACCGCTCCTCAGTTGCTGTCCTTCGCATGCCAAATTCTCTTGTAGCAGAACAGCTACAGGGAAACGCTGTTGGCACCTCTGTTGCATTGATCTTGGGAATGGTTACCACTTCTCCCACTCCCAGCTTTGCCCTGTAAATCCCGCTCAGAAGCCCTGCTTTCACAATCAAGCTCCCCTCCCAACCGCTCACCCTGCAAATTCGCTCTCCGACCTCGCGGGCATGGTCAGGCATAGAATGAGAAGTCGTCGTGGAGGAACTCGAGGTGGCAGCACTCGCCCTCAAGCAGCGCAGAGCTCAATTCCCCCCTCTCCCCCTTAGTACCAGGAACACCTGCCTCCGCCCAGGTCTTTGCCTAGACATCCCAATACGCGCAGCGGGCGGGGGAGTGGGATGGCTTCCATGAATTCGCCCAACGACTTCAGGCTCCACTATGCTATTCCTCAGCTGCGTCATGGCCCTATCCCCCATGTCACCCAATGCAGGTTCCAAAGTCGACTGAATCGACCCATCATAACTGCTAATGTAACCATCGTCTTCACTGAAGAAGAGGAGTTAAACAAGGAGCAAGTAAGACATCCGGCAAAGCTCTCACAGGAGATGCAACATCCGGAGTTGGGTCGGGGTCATGAGGAAAATTTGAAGGAGGTTGGCCAAAGCTCCGGTCACAGCAAAATGCAAGGAGGAGAAGTTGATGAAGGAGGCACACAGCAGGCTGGCGGCAGCTCTGTAGGTGCAACACTGACGATGAGACATACTGGCAACTCAAGCAACACTCATCATGAAGCGAAGCAGCCAGGGGAGGATGCAAAAGGAAAAGGTATTGTTTGGGATCAGTATGCGTGCGTCGTGGTCGAGGAGCAACCTGACGAAGAAGGGGACAAGTGACGCCTCGTGGTCCAGCCAGATATTCCTTTTGCTGATGACGGGTTGGTCCAGTCCATCAATGTCTTTCCAATCAGATTATCTATGCATTGATTTTGTTGCTAGGGGGTTAAGTCCAAAGATGTCGAGTCCAGAGATTTTTGTTGTTCAGATAACGGGTTTAGAGGAGTTGCTAACTACTCTGGTTTTTGCTGGTTATGTTTGCTATGTCAAGCTGGTTTCCGCAATCTGGGGCAGCTTAGATGGTTTTGATGAACTATAGAAACAATGGTGGAGGCAAGGCCTCGTTTACTTAAGCATATGTTTTCCGTTTTAAATGAATAGTCTTAAATAAATAAATAAAAATATATATATATATATATATCTTTGATGTGAAGCCATCAGTTCAATTCCCTGCCCCGATGAGGGTGATATCTTGGACATGATGAAGGTGTAGTCCTGATAAGCTTACAAAAAAAGGGTCCCATGAGGTCTTGGATAGATGGTGATTGAGTGTTCTAAGGCACTATGTGATGTGAAGTCACCAATTCTATTCCTCGTCCCGATCAGGGTGATATATTAGACATGATGAAGATGAAGTCATGCCAAGCTTACAAAAAGAAAAAGGTCCACGAGGTCTTGGATAGATGGTGATCAGGTTTTTTGTTAAGGTGCCCACTCCTTGAATGTTGAATCAACTGGTTCAATTTCCCCATCCTGATCGGTATCATTATTGGAACATGATGACGATTGACAGCAAAGTTACAAAATATATATAGTTATATTATTATTAGTATATTTGATGTGCATATTATATAATTTTTTATGGAAAAGAATGTGTGTAATTACATTTAGCCATAATTTAACTATTATGCATTTTAGAGGTTTTTCATGTATATTTTTTTTATTGACTTTACCAAAAATTCCACAGTAAGTTATTGGAATCACAAATTTGATCTGTGAACACTACACAATCTGACCCAGAGGTTTTTTAGGGCACGAAATTCATTTATACATTCACAAATGGATTTTGAAGAACAAGAAACATAATCTCACCAAAAATTGTTTTGAGAGATTCTAGCCAAAAACTCGAAAGCCAATGCCATTACATTTACAAGTGTATTTATTTTGGAATTGGATTTCCATAATTTTAATTTAATTACCAATCATTATTAGGTGGATGGTAGGTGTAACATCCCTTATCCTACCCCTTCTCATTATGATGATGACTATGACTGTAAAACCAACGTGGAAGGACCATAACTTGTTGGACTTCTAGTGTAACATATAATAATTATTATTATTTATTTAATTGATGCAACTGAAGATCAGCCAGGGGAGGATGCAAAAGGAAAAGGTATTGTTTGGGATCAGTATGCGTGCCTCGTGGTCGAGGAGCAACCTGACGAAGAAGGGGACAAGTGACGCCTCATGGTCCAGCCAGATATTCCTTTTGCTGATGACGGGTTGGTCCAGTCCATCAATGTCTTTCCAATCAGATTATTTATGCATTGATTTTGTTGCTAGGGGGTTAAGTCCAAAGATGTCGAGTCCAGAGATTTTTGTTGTTCAGATAACGGGTTTAGAGGAGTTGCTAACTGCTCTGGTTTTTGCTGGTTATGTTTGCTATGTCAAGCTGGTTTCCGCAATCTGGGGCAGCTTAGATGGTTTTGATGAACTATAGAAACAATGGTGGAGGCAAGGCCTCGTTGTAACATTATGTTTTCTTTTTAATAGAATTAGGTCCTAAATTAATAATAATAAATAAATAGATTAAGTTATACTATTACTATAATATATATATATATCAAATATTACAACATAATATATATATTATATATAATAATATTATATATATTATAATATACAATACATATAATATTATATAATATTAATATTATATGATAATATAATAATTATATATTCCTTTGATGTGAACCATCAGTTCAATTCCCTGCCCCGATAGGTTATATCTTGACATGATGACAGTTGATAGTCCTGATAAGCTTACAAAAAAAAGGTTCCCAATGAGGTCTTGGATGTAGGATGGTGATTGTGGAGTGTTCTAGGCACTTAATGTTGATTGAAGTCACAATTTTCATTTCCCTCCCGATCAGGTGAGATATTAGACATTGATGGAAAGATGTGTCATGCAAAGCCTTACAATAATAAATATTATTAATATAAGTATATATATATATATTATAATTATATATATTATATTGATGTGCATATTTATAATTTTTTATGGACACCCCCCCCCCCCCCCCCCCCCCCCCCCCCCCCCCCCGCCTCCGCCAAGCTCTCACAGGAGATGCAACATCCGGAGTTGGGTCGGGGTCATGAGGAAAATTTGAAGGAGGTTGGCCAAAGCTCCGGTCACAGCAAAATGCAAGGAGGAGAAGTTGATGAAGGAGGCACACAGCAGGCTGGCGGCAGCTCTGTAGGTGCAACACTGACGATGAGACATACTGGCAACTCAAGCAACACTCATCATGAAGCGAAGCAGCCAGGGGAGGATGCAAAAGGAAAAGGTATTGTTTGGGATCAGTATGCGTGCGTCGTGGTCGAGGAGCAACCTGACGAAGAAGGGGACAAGTGACGCCTCGTGGTCCAGCCAGATATTCCTTTTGCTGATGACGGGTTGGTCCAGTCCATCAATGTCTTTCCAATCAGATTATCTATGCATTGATTTTGTTGCTAGGGGGTTAAGTCCAAAGATGTCGAGTCCAGAGATTTTTGTTGTTCAGATAACGGGTTTAGAGGAGTTGCTAACTACTCTGGTTTTTGCTGGTTATGTTTGCTATGTCAAGCTGGTTTCCGCAATCTGGGGCAGCTTAGATGGTTTTGATGAACTATAGAAACAATGGTGGAGGCAAGGCCTCGTTGTAACATTATGTTTTCTTTTTAATAGAAATATCTAAATAATAAATAAATAAATATTATAATATAATATATTATATATAATAATATATATATATAAATCTGATGTGAAGCCATCAGTTCAATTCCCTGCCCCGATGAGGGTGATATCTTGGACATGATGAAGGTGTAGTCCTGATAAGCTTACAAAAAAAGGGTCCCATGAGGTCTTGGATAGATGGTGATTGAGTGTTCTAAGGCACTATGTGATGTGAAGTCACCAATTCTATTCCTCGTCCCGATCAGGGTGATATATTAGACATGATGAAGATGAAGTCATGCCAAGCTTACAAAAAGAAAAAGGTCCACGGGGTCTTGGATAGATGGTGATCAAGTTTTTTGTTAAGGCACTCCTTGATGTGAAGTCACTGGTTCAATTCCCCATCCTGATCGGGGTGATATATTGGACATGATGAAGATGTAGTCATGCAAAGCTTACAAAATAATATAACTATAAATATATACTATATTTTTATATATATATATAATATAATTATATATATATATATTATATAATATATATTATGATATGCATATTATAATTTTTTATGGAAAAGAATGTGTGTAATTACATTTAGCCATAATTTAACTATTATGCATTTTAGAGGTTTTTCATGTATATTTTTTTTATTGACTTTACCAAAAATTCCACAGTAAGTTATTGGAATCACAAATTTGATCTGTGAACACTACACAATCTGACCCAGAGGTTTTTTAGGGCACGAAATTCATTTATACATTCACAAATGGATTTTGAAGAACAAGAAACATAATCTCACCAAAAATTGTTTTGAGAGATTCTAGCCAAAAACTCGAAAGCCAATGCCATTACATTTACAAGTGTATTTATTTTGGAATTGGATTTCCATAATTTTAATTTAATTACCAATCATTATTAGGTGGATGGTAGGTGTAACATCCCTTATCCTACCCCTTCTCATTATGATGATGACTATGACTGTAAAACCAACGTGGAAGGACCATAACTTGTTGGACTTCTAGTGTAACATATAATAATTATTATTATTTATTTAATTGATGCAACTGAAGATCAGCCAGGGGAGGATGCAAAAGGAAAAGGTATTGTTTGGGATCAGTATGCGTGCCTCGTGGTCGAGGAGCAACCTGACGAAGAAGGGGACAAGTGACGCCTCATGGTCCAGCCAGATATTCCTTTTGCTGATGACGGGTTGGTCCAGTCCATCAATGTCTTTCCAATCAGATTATTTATGCATTGATTTTGTTGCTAGGGGGTTAAGTCCAAAGATGTCGAGTCCAGAGATTTTTGTTGTTCAGATAACGGGTTTAGAGGAGTTGCTAACTGCTCTGGTTTTTGCTGGTTATGTTTGCTATGTCAAGCTGGTTTCCGCAATCTGGGGCAGCTTAGATGGTTTTGATGAACTATAGAAACAATGGTGGAGGCAAGGCCTCGTTGTAACATTATGTTTTCTTTTTAATAGAATTTGTCTTAAATAAATAAATAAATTAAATATATATATATATATATATCTTTGATGTGAAGCCATCAGTTCAATTCCCTGCCCCGATGAGGGTGATATCTTGGACATGATGAAGGTGTAGTCCTGATAAGCTTACAAAAAAAGGGTCCCATGAGGTCTTGGATAGATGGTGATTGAGTGTTCTAAGGCACTATGTGATGTGAAGTCACCAATTCTATTCCTCGTCCCGATCAGGGTGATATATTAGACATGATGAAGATGAAGTCATGCCAAGCTTACAAAAAGAAAAAGGTCCACGGGGTCTTGGATAGATGGTGATCAAGTTTTTTGTTAAGGCACTCCTTGATGTGAAGTCACTGGTTCAATTCCCCATCCTGATCGGGGTGATATATTGGACATGATGAAGATGTAGTCATGCAAAGCTTACAATAATATTATATTATATATATAATATATGATGTGCATATTATAATTTTTTATGGAAAAGAATGTGTGTAATTACATTTAGCCATAATTTAACTATTATGCATTTTAGAGGTTTTTCAGGTATATTTTTTTTATTGACTTTACCAAAAATTCCACAGTAAGTTATTGGAATCACAAATTTGATCTGTGAACACTACACAATCTGACCCAGAGGTTTTTTAGGGCACGAAATTCATTTATACATTCACAAATGGATTTTGAAGAACAAGAAACATAATCTCACCAAATATTGTTTTGAGAGATTCTAACCAAAAACTCGAAAGCCAATGCCATTACATTTACAAGTGTATTTATTTTGGAATTGGATTTCCATAATTTTAATTTAATTACCAATCATTATTAGGTGGATGGTAGGTGTAACATCCCTTATCCTACCCCTTCTCATTATGATGATGACTATGACTGTAAAACCAACGTGGAAGGACCATAACTGGTTGGACTTCTAGTGTAACATATAATAATTATTATTATTTATTTAATTGATGCAACTGAAGATTGGATAACATTACAAATCCTTGGTCTGAGGGAATCTTGTTTCCCACCTATTTTGTTTAAATCCATGTCCCTTATTAGTTGAATTAAAATAATGTAGTATTGGTGGTGTATTGGTGGATTACACTTGTTGTGTACCAGATTGGGTGCCTAATGTGAATGGTGAATAAGCCATACTCACTCGAATGATTCTTGTTTGATGAATGCTTTGGTAGGGGCGTCAAGGTGTATCAAACTAATTAAGTTAAGGTCAGTAGGTCCCATTATTACGTATAATTACGCTTTTTAACTATCCCGCTCCATGCCTATAATTTCTTTTGTTGCCTCATTCTCTCGTAGCTCTCTGTACCACTGTGCACCTCGTTCTGCTGCCACTTGCCTTGATTCTTTCAAATCTTTATTTTACTTATGATGCTTTGGTTTGGAAGCACATACGAACCCCACAGTACTAGGCTTATGGTTACTGGTTCGTATAGCCACTAGTGTAAGCATCCTTGGGAAAAGGATTAAACCTTGTTTGACCTTGAGGGTGCTCTGAAGAAAATTAGATAAGTCATGAGGGTGTTAAGTCTACCAATGAATAAGTCATATAGTCTCATGGTAACAACTAACAGGGTCTTAGATATATCAATGTCTTGCAACCTTTGAAAAAGCATCACACTCAAAAGTGATGGAGAAAAGTGGTATGACCAAGCGAGCAACCACCTGTCGCCTGACAAAACAAGAGATTGGACATAGGAAAGTGCAAGAGTCTCAAGTTGGGACATGATGGAAGAGAAAATGAATGCACTCACAAGGGAATATGGATGGACCAAAATGATAAACAAAGAGTATGATGGTCACTGAAAACAACACAAAAGAAAGAATGTGAGGAAAAAGAGACACTATGCAAGAGGAAGGAGAGGAGGAGAATGCTCGAGAAAAATGGAGGACCAATATGGCTTATTGGGGCATGGTAGAGTTGATTGGGGCACAAAACTAGTCTTGATCATTGAATTGGTAACTTGGGACTGGTGTTTTATGTCATTGATCTTATGCTTTGAGACTTTGGGCACCTATTCTCTTAACTATGTTAGAAACCCTATATATCTAAAACTATATGGATTTTATGAACTTCAGTGAGTAACCAACCAACTAGTGTAAACTTTTGTGAAGCAAGCAATACCTCAAAACCTGGATCCAGCTCAGGGATGGTCAACTTCAAGAAAGGTTACAATCTAGTTGGCCTATGGTTGAGAGGAGAGTGGAAATCCCTCTTTCAGTTGCCAACCTACTCAAACTATTCAGGTAAGTAATTTGGATAAGCTTCAGATTATGTTGTGTCTTATTGTATTTATGACTCATGATTAACCATGTGCCTTATATGTGTAAATATATCATTTAATACTCATTCTAGGAATGAATAGATAATTGTGATATCTATGTTGTTATAAGTAGTTTAAACTATGTGGATCCCGTGTGATTGAAGAGTGATTTGTAATGTCATGAAAGTATGTTATTTATATGTGTTTACATGTTTTAGTAGTTCGGTGCCATGGCTATGCTGACATAGTACCTCATTAGGAGTGCAGTATGCATGAGAAGTGCATGGATTAACTTTGTCATAGGAAGTTCATTGAGATTTCTGCATGATTACATTAAGTGTTTTACTTCAAAATCCATTATTTTTATACTTATGGACTTATGTGGTCAATGTTATGTTTATAGTTAAGGAATTTCTCACATGCACAATTACTCAATATGCTTCTTCTAATCTGCTTTAGTACATGGTTTCTATGATCTAATATGTTACAAGCATCTTAGTTTAATTGCCTTGTTTGGAGGCTGCTAAAACTGATATCTTGATTTTATATGCAAAGGCATGTTGATGCATGTGGATATGCAGGACACAACTATTTCCAAACCTTGATGGTTGGTTTGTTTATAAAATTTTGGATGACTCAAGGTCTTTTTTAATACTCTACAAAAGAAATGTTGTTAATGTGTAGTGTGCCTTGAATATTTGTTACATGTATATGCAAAAGTGTGTTAAAATGAACTATGTGATTGCTCTTTTGAGGTGAGGGATAGGTGGATTTCCTACTGTTCTTCGTACATTTATTGAATTGCAAAGTTTTTCTTTGTAAGTTCACCATTATTGAGGCTACATCATGGTCATGTCCAAGAATAACACCTGAATAGGGCAGGAAATTGAATCGTTGACTTAACATCTAGGAGTGTCTTAACAACACACCCAATCATTGTCTATATAAGACCCCATGGACTTCTTGAATTGCAAAGTTACCTCTAGGAGTACTCTCTTTTTTTTAAGAACCTATCCATGTTGTTGTGGTCTAGTAACTCTATAAGCGAGTGTGTTGCAAACAACAAAGGATCTCTATTTGAGAACTTCCCATTTAAATAAGCTAATATTGCTTAATGGAGAGTTTTTCATGTATTATGTGCACCTTGCTAGTCATTATCTTTTTACTCATGGAGTATTAGAAGGAGTCATGTGATTGTACTAATAAATATGCATGATTTGGTGGTCTTGTGGCAAAAATCACATAGTATTGGTGTAACCTCCTCCTCCCACATTTACCCACTTTCACCAGCTTTCCTAGGGTAAACATGAGCTGGAGGCCACTATGATAAGACTCAACGTCCTATGTGTTATAGATATATTTGGGCACTGCAACCCCAATCTTATATGTCGATAAACCAAGGGCTATTTAACCCCTGAAAGTGTTGTTTCATACCCTAAAGGATCATAGTCAACTGATTACATCGTTCCCCAGAAGTTCCACCTGAAAAACTACTCAGAACTGGCCAAAACTGGACCATACTAAATGCTCCATTGTAAGGGTGCGATGCATCTCACCTGCTACACACGGAAAGTGTGATGCATACTGAAAAGGCCTTTTGTGGGGTGCGATGAGCGAGAATGGACAAATGTCCAAGAAAATTTGCTAAGTGGATGCTCATGGAATCTTCTAGAAACTCCTCCTATGACACTTGCTTCTCTGAATTCGCCCAAGGATGAGTAAGAGATCAATGAAATCTCCAAGTGGAACCAAGAACTATCAATGGAATGACACTAATCAAAAACCCAGAGCTGACTCACACCCTTGCAAGACATCTATAAATGGATCCCTCATCTTAGAGATCTAGAGGCTGTAATTTTGTAATTTGTAAGGAAGTGTTGTTGGTTTCTCTTTGAGAAGGAACATTGTATTGTTGGGTGATCTTGCTTTTCATGAGGTGAAGAGGGCTTTGATGCTGGGAGGATGATGTTGGACCAAACAGCTGGGTTGTAATCCTCTCTTCTATTTCTACTATTAATAAAGTTCTTTGAGTTTTCCTCCATTCAATCATGTATTTGTGAATCTTGTTATTTGTAAATGCAATTTTATGGTCAATGTATTTTTGATTCTGCATTGTTTATGATATTATAGATCGAGATGCTTTGATGGTGTTTTGTTACTTTGTCTCTACAGGTATTCTTTGAAGCGGGACAAGTAGGAGAGGAGCGGCAAGCTTTATTACGGGAGAGAGAAATCAAGCGAAAGATTCAAGTTGGTCCTCTTTGCTTCTCTCTTATCTATCATACATAAAGGAAATCTCAAATTGCTTTGATTGTTTGTTTATAAGATAGCTACCCATCTTAGTGGGACTAGCAGATCGAAAATACACTAGTTTTCCCGGAAACAAAATGGCGACTCCGCTGGGGAGCGATTAGTTTGTTTGTTTGTTACTATTGTTTGCTTTATAAACTATAGACGGAGCCTGAAGTTAGCCAAATAGCCTTCGAACTGCTCTTGCTATGCAAGTGCAAAGTAGATGAATGCTACTTACAAACATCTGACTTACAAACATCCTAAATGCCCTTGTGGTAGCTCAATAACCTCCTAAGATCATACCCCTGTACTTTGTTCTTACTGTTCATCATAGCTTAGCCCAAATCATTGAACTTAGCTGCAAATTTTGAGCAAAAACCTAGCTCAGTTTCACTCCCTGGCCCATCGCACTGTCTGTAACTCAGAGCTTGTATGCATCGCACCTCCCGTGTGTAGTAGGTGAGATTCATCCCTGTTTTCCTAAAGGACAAGTGCGATGACTGAGTTATACTGTTTCTCTCTTTGAAATTTGGGTTTTTCTCCTTGTTTTCAGCTCTATTCAGTTGTTTTACTGCTTATGATCAGTATATCATTGTTGAAGCCTCTTTCCTTTACATTGTTTAGCCTCCATTGATTAGGATAAGTAAATGTTTTTTTGTGTATTTGTCATCATTTACAATTCCTTGTCAAAAAGTGGCTTAATCGAACTGTCGTTTTTTTATGCGAAAGTGTTGTAATTGTCATTTTGAGTCAAAAAAAAAGAGCGTCGTAAAGTCTTCCTCCTCTAGATAGTCGATTGTACTTGATTTGAATTGTTAATATTTGAAGTGTCGAAAACAATTTTCTAGTCGAAATCGAAAAGTGTCGTTTTAGTCTTCCATTCATTTTGAAAAGAAATTGTCAAAGTGTGGCTTTGAAGAAAATAGTTCAGATCTGTACTTAGTTTTCCTTTTTGGCATTCTTACATTAAGGGAACGAAAAACAAATACATGCATTTGAATTTGCATTTCGACTGTATGCGGAAAATGATTTATGAAAAGTGCATTTAGTGTGTGCTCTTTGCTCTCTGTCGAAAGAATCGTAATCTTATTTCCTTAGTAGCTAGGATTTTCATTGCTAAAAGAAATTAAACGACTGTTTACCATTTTAGATTGCATATTTAGGAATTTTACATCTACATCACGTGGTGAACCTTGAAAGACAAACTTCTAAACAAGATCAACACTAAAATAAATCTCAATGAACATAAAAACGCTTTGGAACCTAACGCAACACATCTAGAAGTCTAGGCTAGAGACGTATTCCAGTGTTGTAAAACCTGGTAACTATCATTTTCATTGAAGGTTGGGTGATTCCTCCTCTTTGATATGACAAGTGCTAGTATAGACTTGTGCTCCCCGTACCATTGAGTATATATTGGGAGACCACAATAGGCTGATATCCTTTATCCATAGGAAGTCATATCTGCCGCCCTATCGATCGCAATGCACTGAACACAGCATTCGGGAAGATTGACTGTCGTACATAAGTCCTTGGTAATTTCTCTTTAATTTACCACCAAGGTGTATATTACAGTTTTGCGATTGATTTGGTAATCCCTTTGTCTAGATTTCCAAAGTAGTCACTTTCGTTCCTTTTCGACTCCTTAAAAGAAAAGGTCAATCTGAGCACTTGTCACTTTAGGCTCATTAAAAATCAAAGGTGACTAGAGTCATCTTTAGCTTTTTCTCGACTCTTAAAAATTGAAAAAGCAAAGTTGTGCCAAAGCGTCGTTAAAATTTATTTAAATCGAAATAACATTTTTCCCCTTAATTTTTGAGTTGATCATGTAATCCCAATCGTGGAAGAAAGTCAATCAAAACCCCGTCGTTCGCGGAGACTAGTGAGTCAACCATCTTTGAATCTAGAAACGAAACCATTCCAGGCAAAACAGTCTCATTTAACTAAGTCGAATTCTCCTTATTTATTTGAAACTTGTGTTTCAACATCATCAAAGACTACAGTTACTCCGATATTTCTGGTACATCTGCCTTTACAGGAGAAGTTCCGCAGTTACAAGAGGACATTAGAACCGATCCTAGTGTAATGGTAGACACTTCGATACCTGAAACAACTCCATCTAGGGCTAATCCAGAAACTGAAGTTCACTTACCTGAACATCTGGAAGTTGAGTTCCAAAATTCAAAAGGTGTCACCCCTCTAGTGTATGTTACTACAGAAGCTATAACTTCTTCGACTCCAAAAATATTTTACGGACCTGACGGTCAACCTCTTCCACCTGGACTGATTGCTATAGAAGAGATTGTAGAGGATCTTCCATCCAGTACCCCATTGCATTTTGGAATTGGGATCCACCTATATCCTTCTACTATTGAAGTTAGTTCTTTTAAACAACCTTCATCGCAAGTTCCTGTCGAATCGCTAAGAAATATTTTGGATAGACTAAATATGCCGGAGCAACCATCAACATCTAGGACTGTGTCATCCGATACAGCCACAACAGAACTCCCTGCTACCACTCCGACGATGTTTGTTAGAATACCATCTGTCCCAACTAGTTATCAATCACTAGATGGCGTCCACCTAGGCACTGTCTCGACGACATGGTCTGTTCCTATTTGTTCATCCGGAATTCTATCTGGCATTTCTTATGTTGAAACTCAACAAATTGATCCTGCATACCAGTATCAATTTGGGCAGTCCTGTCTTCAAATACCAATATATCCTTTGAGCACTGGATTGCTGCCATATGGGGGGCAATATGCTTTTTCATTGTTCCCTCCTGGAGAACAACCATATGAGAGTTCACAACAAAATTCAGGTCAAACTGGAATTACAATCTAGTGGTTGGGTGCCAATACTACCTTAACAGCCAAGAGTTGTATATTCAAAGTAACCAACTCAACCTGTGTCAAATATTCCCACTACACTTGTTATTGTGACTATGTCGCAAGTACAAGCACTACCTGTTGTATGTCAACCCCAAGTCTCTTAGGTTGCAATGCAACAGCCTCTTATCTCTACGACTCAATCACAATCTCAAATTAGTGCTCCCTTAACTGGAACAACTCAGGCTCAAACAGGTACTATCACACCTCATCTTGGTCAATCATCTAGTATTGGACAACAGCAAATGGTCCAACAACCATGGTTAGTACAATATCAACAACCACAATTCCAGCAAGCTTACCGAGGACCTGAGCAACAAAGCTTTGTAGGTAATGGGCAACCATATTTTCAAAACGTTATCAACAACCATACTACAATGGTTATGCCCATCAACCTTATCAAAGTTACCAGCATCATATACATTATGCTGGTATGCAAAGGCCTACTGCTCAGGTGATCCATCTTATCTCGGGTATGCTTCGTCAAACCTAAATCAACAATTACCTTTTGTAGCAACTTTAGAATTACTAGATCTGAACTGGCTGACGAATAATCCAATTGCTTACGCCCCTTGGTGGCCATTGATTCCTCATAAACTTCCCTCTGTTATTCCTAAATTCAATGGAAATCCAGGTGAAGATCCATCAAATCACGTAATGACTTTTCATTTGTGGTGCTCATCTAACACCC
Organism: Pinus taeda; assembly: GCA_000404065.3. Lineage (NCBI taxonomy): Eukaryota > Viridiplantae > Streptophyta > Pinopsida > Pinales > Pinaceae > Pinus > Pinus taeda. The sequence continues at coordinate 51,212 of APFE030395275.1, forward strand.
TAAATGATGATTCAATCAGGCTTCGCCTTTTCCAGCGAACGCTAACTGGTCCGGCAACGAAATGGTGCATTGAATTGCCTAGAGCTTCATTTGATAACTTCAACGCCCTTGCCACTACCTTTTTAACCCACTTTCAGTTACCCATGAGGTATGAAACGGGAACAAAACTCCTTACCAACTTTAAACAGACAACAGCCACTCACATATCTGATCATATTCATGAGTGGCGAAGTCGTCGTCGAATGGTAAAGACGTATGTTCCTGATCAGCTTCTATCTGAGTGGTTTATTAAGTCGTTATTACCTTCTATTACTGAAGATGTGGCGAAGGGAGGAGTTGAAACTGAAGAGCAATTCATTGCTCATGCACAATATTTAGACTTGATCTGTACTTAGTCTGGAACGCTCTACGACAAAATTCTTGATGCTCTTCGACCGGCATTTTCCGTTCCTCCCCGTCCTAAATCAAATAGGGACTCTCATGACAGTGATGGCATGATTGGTACCTCGAGTATGCAAACTGCAAATGCTCCATCCGGCAAGGCTCTTGCAGTTTATAATAAAAAAGCAAATGAGAAACTTCTTGCCTCAGAGGTTAATGTCGTGTCATCTGACAAGGGACAAGAACCAAAGCAACCAGGGGGCAATAAGAAAGGGAAAAATAATAAGAAGAAATAGGAAAATTCAACTCCTAAAAAATCTTCCAAAAACCTTGTTGGGAAACAGAAACCTTGTTATCCATGTTAAATATGTAACGACGAGCATTTCACGAGAGATTGTCCACATCGAGCTGAGGTTGCGAAATTTTTAAGGACTTCAACCACATCAGCGATGTTGACTGATCTGTTTCCAAACCCAAAAACTAACTTGGTTGCTATCGATCATGCTTCCAAATCCCAAGTGCTTATGCTATCCATCTTGAAACAACAAAATGATGCTTTGATATCGATGAGGAATAAATATTATGGGAATCCACAGATGTCGAACAACAAGGCTACAGATCAACCCAGTAGTTCGACAACAACTTCGTCAGAAGTTGTGCCGCCCATCATTCCTGAGCTAACTATAAAGCCGCCAAAGGGAGTAATACATAAATCAACGTTTAATCCTCATGCATGAGCAACCCAGAATTATAATATAGTGGAGGATCTGGCCTAATCGCCATCTGCTATGTCGACACTTGAAGTACTGTAGAATTTCCCCTCCCAAAAGTAGGCTTTGTTATTAGTAATAGGTGGGATTGACCCAACGAATTCCAATCTTGTGGCCTTTAACCATAAAGGATATGAAGCTCAGTTACCGGCCCAACTCACTTTCCTTATACAAGTGAAAACCCTCAACGAAACTGTTCATCGAACAATCATTAATGAGGGGGCATCTACTTGTATTATGTCAATGAGTTGCTGGAAAATTTTAGGCTCACCACCCTTGTCACGATCATCAATGACATTAAAAGTGTTCGATGGAAGAACATACACACCGTATGGGATATTAAGTAACTTGCAAGTTGAACTGGGGGGCAAGACAGTAGAAATTGAAGTCGAGGTCATCGATGGAAACCTTGACTACAATATCTTAGTGGGAAGGCCCTGGATTTATGCTATGGCTGCTATTGTGTCAACATATTTTAGAAAGATTGCATTTCCCTTCCAAAGCGGAATTACAATCGTTGACCAACTAACCTTTTTCCCCAACAGTTCACAAGCTACTGAAAGCATTCCAATGATCCATGGAAGCTCTCAATCGCTTCAAATTGTCAGAGTAGGTCTCCTAAAAGACCCCACCTTATGGTACTTTTGCCCTCCTGCCTCCGAGTAATATGGCGGAAGTGGCCACAGTGGAAACCTGTCATATGATATCTTCTACATCATCAAAGATTAAGAAGAACTCTGAACATTTTCATAATATGGATCATCAAGAGGTGTTGCCCCCAAGCCCCATAGAATCTTTGTAGCAATCAATTTTCTGGGCCTGGGTGGCGAATCCAAATCAACACTCAGCGAGTGTTTGGATAGATAAGTCTCTAGAGTATAGTACCTCTTCCGATCCTTGGTCTTGTATACATTCTACAGACGAAGGAATCATTCAGTCGATGATGACATGAGAGACGCCATGGGAAGATTACCACCATCATTCCCACCTTCAAGCTAACAATGAAGATTATTCAAGCAACCTTAATCATCCTTCAGTTTTTGATTTTCTATCAAATACTGCAAAATGAGGACCCCTGGAGCAAAATTCCAAGTCCATCCTTTGATTAGATCTCGTAAAATTCCAATCGAGTCTTTCACTCGATCTTGTAAAAGAACCTTCATTCCATCCACCTGATAACCATGAGTAGTCTGGTGAATGTAATGAAGCTTGGGGGGCATGCACTTATTTGTAAAGATAAGTTTCCTTGTAGGTTATGTGATTGGTCTGTCACAACGGTCTATCACACCATTCACCTTTGTCTATTCTGGACGAAGCCGTCCTTCTTCACCGCAGTGATTTCCATCTGGTTACAGGAGACTCTCCTTTTCATCATGCTGGGGGCATGCAAACCAGCTGAGCATATGTTGTCGCATGGTTCAAGCTCATTAAAAAATGAACCAGGCTCTGAGCATATGTTGTTGCATGGTTCAAGCTCATTAAAAAATAAACCAGGCTATGAGCAATGTTTCCGCAAGGTTCAAGCTCGTTATAAAATAAACCCGCCAATGAGCAATGTTTCTCCCGATTCAAGCTCGTTAAAAAATGAATCCACCTTCGGTAAATAACCTTTGTGATTTCCATTCTATTTTCCTTTCGAACCTTGGTTGTGTTCTTTCCATCACCTCCATTCGTTTGGCCGATCATACGCTTCCACTTGATTGTTTACCATTTTGAGGGACAACTGTGATGAGTGGTCCTGTTAGCCAACCTCTTCACACCACCATGTTTTGAGAAGTTCCAAGATTACCCGGAACGAGTTCCAAGATTACCCGGAACCCGTTTGCTACCCTAAACGCCACTCGTTCCTCAAAAACAAGTCTACTTTAAACTCTTTTCAGACTCGCTAAATATGAAAATATCGTCGAGCAATTGGCCTCTCCAACTCGTTAAAGTGATTGGAAGTGCCATCCCTCTTGTATTTTAATCTTTTTGGACCTAAGGGATTATCCCACAAAAATATCGAGCGCTTGTTTTTTCGGCTTGCTAAAGTGATCGGAAAAAGTCATTCCTTTTGTATTATTTTAATCTTTTTTGGACTCAAGGGATTATGATACGAAAAAGAACTATTGGAGTTTCCTTTTCGTCCCTTTTCAAACTCTCTAAACATAAAAAGGACCGAGTTATCCTTGTCATTAAGCTCGTTAAAACAATAGCAACAAACTTGTCCATCTAGACAAAAACGAGTTTCGTTGTCGCTAGGCTCGCTAAAACATAGCGACAAGTTTGCCCAAGGGGAAAATTATAGAACAAGCATATGTTATCCTCCTTAAGCTTGACAAAAATAAAGAGGTACTAGTCAGCAATGACTGGGGAAAAAGGGAAGAAAACTTGAAGAATTTTATTAGTAGCAAGTCGCTCTTGAACATGACACTTTCACTCCATCACCATGATTAAGTCGGGTTGGGTTATTCCATTCACCAGCCATATCACCATTGGTCTACCATACCATCCGTCTTTTGGGGTTAACACTACCAATCCATCTCAGTGTTGTCGATATGTTCAAGAGAAGTCATTCAGAGAATTCACCATCCAGTTAACGCCTCATCCATTGCAATACCTTTAGCCTTCATTTTTCATGACCGCCATTCATGAACCTTGTATCATCAAATCATTTTCACCTCCAGAAAATCATTTGCTTCATTTCGTGCCGTAGATGTGGGATACATTAAGGCCCTCCTATGACGGGTCACTTCTTATCGACTTCAGCTCATTATCCAAGAAGTTGACTTAGAAACAACCCTTTCAGTACTTTAAAGCTTGCATGCCTCAATGGCAAGTTTCTCACTTCCGGCGACAGGTTTACATCAATGGCCTTCGACTGAAAGGTTTTACGTGGTGTTCAACTTCGGATTATATATTCACACCACGTGAATTGTACTGTAGTACCTTGAGGGTCATTATCATTATTGTTGATTCCTCTCATGTCTGTTAACAACTTACATTATTGGGTGGTAATCAGAAAATGTCTTTCCATGTTCGACTTCAGAGCATCTTTTCACATGGATCGACTTGTACATTGAGTGAAGATTGAACGAGTTTGAAGACTCCGGATCTAGTTTCATCCATCCGGGCTGCGATATATTCAGGAAAATAAAGACATCAAATGTACACAGAAGCTGCACAAATGATCATCCAAACTAAGGTATGATGACTCTACATATAAAGAATCACGAGTCTACAATAGCAGACGATTATCTGTCCTATGTACATGAGAATGAATTTATAAAGCTGAGCGTGGGAATGCTCACCTCAGCTAGATCATGAAAATAATATGATGATGAGGTATTGTATTGTATCTTATATAGGTCACCTTCTAGTTCGAATACCTCAGATCCTCATGATAAAGCATTTCACCTGACATCAAAAGATTTACAACTTCATGCTTTAGGGAGCAACTGTTATAGACATATTTGGGCACTGCAACCCCAATCTTATATGTCGATAAACTAAGGGCTCTTTAACCCCTAAAAGTGTTGTTTCATACCCTAAAGGATCATAGTAAACTGATTACATCATTCCCAGGAAGTTCCACCTGAAAAACCACTCAGAACTGGCCAAAACTGGACCATACTGAATGCTCCACTGTCAGGGTGCGATGCATCTCGCCTACTACACGTGGGAAGTGCGATGCATACTGAAAAGGCCTTCTGTGGGGTGCGATGAGCGAGAATGGACAAATGTCCAAGGCAGTTTGCTAAGTGGATGCTCATGGAATCTTCTAGAAACTTCTCCTATGACACTTGCCTCTCTGAATTCACCCAGGGATGAGTAAGAGATCAATGAAATCTCCAAGTGGAACCAAGAACTATCAGTGGAATGACACTAATTTAAAACCCAGAGCTGACTCACACCCTTGCAAGACATCTATAAATGGATCCCTCATCTGAGAGATCTAGAGGTTGGAATTTTGTAATTTGTAAGGAGGTGTTGTTGGTTTCTCTTTGAGAAGGAATATTGGATTGTTGGGTGATCTTGCTTTTCATGAGGTGAAGAGGGCTTTGATGCTGGGAGGATGATGCTGGATCAGACAGCTGGGTTGTAATCCTCTATTCTATTTCTACTATTAATAAAGTTCTTTGAGTTTTCCTCCATTCAATCATGTATTTGTGAATCTTGTTATTTGTAAATGCAATTGTATGATCAATGTATTTCTAATTCTGCATTGTTTATGATATTATAGATCGAGATGATTTGATGGTGTTTTCTTCCTTTATCTCTACAGGTATTCTTTGAAGCGGGACAAGTAGGAGAGGATGGCAAGCTTTATTAAGGGAGAGAGAAATCAAGCAAGGAATCAAGCGAAAGATTCAAGTTGGTCCTCTTTGCTTCTCTCTTATCTATCGTACATAAAGGAAATCTCAAATTTCTTTGATTGCTTGTTTCTAAGATAGCTACCCATCTTAGTGGGACTAGCAGATCGAAAAGACACTAGTTTTCCGGGAAACACTATGTGACCTTAAGGAAATGGAATTGACAACTTGAGACCTTACTGACTTCCTTTAGATGCTACAGGACCTCCGGGAGCACCCCAACCCTTCCAAGTGTCCAACCCCTGAGATAACTCTCTTTTTCATTGACCTAAAGCCTCAGCCGCTTCGTTGCCAAGGCATGCAAGCAAATGTAAGCTTTCAGTCACTCCCATAGGCCTACCTAGCAACAATTGCGGACTTCTCTAGTTAGTTATATGTTAGTGAGCCCAAATTCTGAGCCACTTTTTTGGGGCTAGGGCTCATGCTTTTACCCATAACTCATTGAAACTTCCAGACATGATAAATGACATAGAAATAAAGCTTATAAACCAAAACTTGAACCATGACTTGACCTGACCCCTCCCAACTGGGACTAACATTCCTTCAAACACATGGTGAACATGCAACCTACAATTCATGAATGCATATCTGAACATAAGGATATGGAAACGTATCTGAGGTTTAATAAGAAGGGCTTATGCCTTCTCACAATAGCTGCCATAATACCAATTAGGTCATGCATTCATTAACTAGGCATTCATTGAATGAAATGTGATAAGAGCCATACTTAGATTTATCAATTAACCATGCTTATAACCAACATATAACCAGATAAATAACAATGATATAAAAACCATTAAAGCCACATAATAACAATTACATTTACTCATAAAAAACAAGAGGAACTTACATCTTATTAACCATATGCAAAATCCAACCAAGTCAGGGACTTCCACATACCACCCGACCATAGATTGGGTTGAACCAAATATTTCTTTAAACCAATCACCCCTGTGCCATATTTGAAGCATGAATGTGGGATCTCATGGGATAAACCAATCCATAAACAACCAAGGGAATCCAGAGGTTTAACCACCTCCACCCTCACCATACCGTGATCTCAACTAAACCAATCCCGATATCACAAAACCAATCGAGTTTGGATGCCTCAAAATTCCTTCACCATCCCTTCAGGAATTTTCCTATCTCCACTCACTTGTTGAGGGCTTCCCAGAGAAAACCATTTCCACCCCCAACCCTTGGGATTTTCCCGAGACCACCTCACCCATATCCAAAACCTTTCGACAATCCAAATCTTAATTGAGAAAGAATCCCATCACACCATGGCTATGTGAAAATGGAAAGGAAAGGCTAAAACCATTGTCAAATCCCGTTAAAATCCATGCCACTGATAACAATGAAACCAAATAAACACATGCACATACCATGCATGGCAAAAATAGCTAGGAAATCATACATGCAAGATGTTACTTGTAAGTATTCCTGCTAAAGCTACTTGACCCAACCTTTCCCCACTTGATCCTTGCTTCCTTTTCCTTCACTTTCCTTGTCCTTCCTAGTCCTTCCTTTGCTTTATTGCTTTCCCTCTCCTCTTGGTGCTATTCACCTCTCTGAGAACCAATTTTGAAAATGAACTAACAAAAGGCTCCCAATTGATGCTTTGATGTCTTTTTATTCTTGATGCCTCTAATTTCTTGATTTCTCCCTTAGTTTCCTTCAATTTCCTCCTCACATGCAATATGTGATCTTTCACCTCCCTTTTCTCCTATTTTCCTTTATTTTCATAAATAAAATGCCAATAATACCTTTTTGTCTTTTCAAAGCCTTTGCCAATTTCCCCTTAGCCATAAACAAAACAAATGATGCCCACTAGGATATTTTTCTCAACATTTAGCTTGGAATAAGTGTCACTTGACCTTGGTTTGATTTTGCCTTCATTAACTTTTATTACATGAAATTTTAACTCGAGGCTATTATGGACCCCTCCCCCTTAGGGGAACATCATCGTCAGTGTTCTATGACACCTACAACCAACAAAACCGCTAAAAATCATAACATACTTCCCATGGAGCTTTATAACTCAGCTCGTTGCAGTATTTACAATGAAGAACCTACTCAAAAGCAAAACCATCATGACAACATGAAAACCATATTGCTTATTGGAGCTTTATAACACAACTCATTGTGGTATTTACAGTAGCAACCATACATAAATATGTAAAAATACGAAAAACTCATTTGCCTCCATCGGCAAACAATGAGGGATACATAGTTTGCATCTGATCAACCATCTCTCAAATAACTTCATCGGGCACAAAGTGCTTCCACTGCACTTTAAATTGCTCGATTGCTCTGTTCTAGAGCTTGTGTTGTTTTCGCTGCAATATGCACTGAGGTTTCGACTGACATTCTCCTTCTTGTTCCACCTACAATACAAACTAATAAATAACATGATCAACATCCTTTACACATATTTTAAGTAATGAAAAATGGAAAACATCATGGAATTTCACTGTCGAAGGCAGTGCAAGTTTGTAGGCCTCTAGTCCAATCCTCTCAAGGATCTTGAAAGGCCCCCAATACCATGGTGCCAACTTGGCACATGATCTAATCCTCAAGGAGCTCTTCTTGGGCTTGATGTGCAAACACACATGTTACCCAACCTGAAACTCCTTAAATGCCTTGTGTTGGTCTGCATAACTATTATGCATGTCTTGTGATGCCTTTAGATTCTTATTTATAACCTACATTTCATTATCCATGTTTGCCAACATGTTCAGTCTTATCAATACCCTTTTCACTAGATCACTTAGGCTGATGGGAGTATTATAACTCCACCCATATAGTACCTCAAACAGACTCATCCTCAGTGACTCCTGATAACCATTGTTTTAAGCAAACTCTACCAATGGAAGGTACTCTTCCCATCTCCTCTTTTGATGCATCAAATACATCCTCAACATATACTCTAGAATCTTGTCGACCCTCTCTGCATGTCCATCTGTCTGTGGATGATAAGTTGTACTAAAGGCCAACTCTGTCCCCAAACCCACAAACAACTCCTTCCAAACCTTGGAAGTGAACTTAGCATCATTGTGTGACACAATCTTCTTTGGAACACCACGCAATCTCATGATCTCCCTGACAAATACCTGTGCCACCTCACTAGCTGAATAAGTAGTCTTCACTAGAATTAAGTGAGTTACCTTTCTCAACCTGTTGACCACAACCATGATAGAATCATGTTGCCTCGATGTCCTTATAAGACCTATAATGAAGTCCAAGGAAGACCTCCCATTTCGATTCTGGAATTGGAATAGGCTGAAGCAATCCACCTGGATGTTTACACTCTGGTTTCACCTGCTGACAGTCCAAACATCTAGCCATGAACTTTGCCACTTCCTTCTTCAGATTCGGCCAATAGTATAACTTCTTCACTGTTGTCAACATCTTCTGGTATCCTGGGTGACTAGAATATGGCTTGACATGAAACTCCCTCAAGATAAGCTTCTTGAGCCAACTGTCATCTCACACATAGATCTTGCCCCTGAATCTAACCAAGCCATCTGTCATGTGATGATAGTCCACATCTTGATCACTTGTACCCTGATGTTGTAACCTGTGCCTAAGCTCCATGTACCTGTCATCTTGTTGTCCTGCCTGTAAGATCTGATCTTGTAAATATGTCCCATACGAGCTCACTGTTGCAACACGGATCATCTTCACTCTCCTACTGAGAGCATATGCAACCCTGTTCTCCTTACCCTTGATGTATCTAATCTCCAAGTCAAACTCACTTATCGTGGCTAACCACCTAGCATGCTTGGCATTCAAATTCGGTTGGTCAAACATATATCTCAGCCAATTGTGATCACTCATCAATACAAACCTCCTACCAAGAAGATAATGCCTCCACATCTTTAAGGCATGAATAATAGCTGCCAACTCAAGATCATGAGTCACATATTTTTGCTTGTGTTCATTCAATTTCCTGGACTCATAGCATACCACCTGTCCCTCATGCATCAAGACTCCACCAAGTCCTCTCTTGTAGGCATTTGTACACACCATGAACTATTTATTTGGATCTGCAATCTTAAGAATTGAAGCATTTGCCAACAATTGCTTCAACTACTCAAAATCGACTGAACATTCCTCTGTCCATTCAAATTTCTTCCCTTTTCTCTGCAAATATGTAATGGGATATGCAATACATGGGAAGTTCTAGATGAACCTCTTGTAGTAACCTGCTAACCCCATAAATGATCTGACTTCATCCACATTCCTAAGAGTTGCCCACTCCATGATTAGCCTTATCTTTTCTCAATCTACTGTTGTGCCTTTCATGGAAACAACATGTCCCAAGTAATGCACCTCTATCTGAAAGAAATTGCACTTGTTAAGCTTGGAATACATCTGATGCTCTCTTAGCAATATCAGCATTGCTGCTAAATGCTCGACATGATCTTCCTCATTCTTAGAATATATCAAGATGTCATAAATGAATACAATAACAAACTTGTCCAGATAAGGATGCAACACACTATTCATCAAGCACATAAAAGTAGTTGGAGCATTAGTCAAACTGAATGGAACTACATCAAACTCATAATGCCCATACCAGGTCCTGAAAGCAGTCTTGTAGATGTCCTCTTCTTTGATGTGTACATGATGGTATCCTGATCTCAGATCAATCTTTGAGAATATTATTGCTCCCTTCAATTGATTAAACAAATCATCAATCCTCGGAACAGGTACATGTCCTTAATCATCACCTTATTCAGTTGTTTGTAATCAATGCACAAACTTAGAGTACCATCCTTTTTCTTCATGAACTATACTGGTACACCACAAAGCTATACACTCAGCCTAATGTATTCCTTATAGCATTTCCTTCAACTACAACTTCAACTCTACCAACTCTAGAGTGCTAATCTTGTAAGGTGCCTTTGATGCTAATGTTGCTCCTTGTACCAACTCAATAGAAAAGTCTACTTCCCCGTGGGGAGGAAACTCTGGAATCTATGTCAGAAACACATCATGAAACTATTGTAATACAATGTACCTCTTGAAGATTTATACATCATCAACATACTTACCCTTGTCACTAGAGAAATAGATGGCAAACATCACACATCATTCCCTGCAACTATGCTTAGCCTACATAGCGGTGATCATCCTCACTGATGTAGGCCTTTTCTTTCCTTGCAAAATTATCTTTTCCCCATTATCATCCAGGCACTCAATAACCTTGTCATAGCAATCTACTTTGGTCACATGAAGTATTGGGTGCGGGATCCCCCGAGGGAAGTTTTGGGGCTTAAAACCCAAATTTTGACTAAATTCGATGTAAAGACTCCGCGTTTTGTGGGCGCAGAGCGAGAGCTTGTAATTGAGTCATAGGGTTGTCTGCCCTCATTTTTGTAATGTAATGTTGGATTTAGAGATCTACCCATGGTCTACAGCCCATGGGATTGTATAAATAGAGCGAGGCTCTAAGTTGTAAATCAGTAAAAGACAGAAGGAATTCATGAACGAAGGATGAAGAATTGAGTCTTATCTAAGTGTAGAGTCAAGTCTTGGGTCGTAGAGTAGGAGAAGGCTCTGCAGTTGAGTGCATAGAGGCCTCGTAGTCTGCAACTAAGTGCGCAGGGTGAGTCAAGTCTGTAACCGTTGGAGAAGTAATAAAGAGAAGTTTCATATCATTTATGTGTATCTTTTTCAAGTTTTGTGCATTGAATGTATTGGGTATAAATTGCATTTTCATTGTTTATATGGTGCGCGAACTTACATCATTGTGTTGATTAAGTGAATATAATATAAAGTATCTATTTACACGAAGTTAACTAAAAATTGTAAGAATATAAGTAATATACGTGGTGTAACTTGAGGAAATAGCGCAGATCGCTGCCCTAGCAGCGTGAAAGCATCTCAGCCCCTAGTTAGGGTTGTGCGAAAGTGATTATAACCAATCGTGAAGGTATCGAAGGTAAGAAACGTGCGTGAAGATATTCACAGTTGGACTAAATCAACCCCTCAGACATCTCCAAGGTGCGAAAACTTGGTTCCAACATCCCCCCATACTGCTTCGGGTGAGACTTCAGTCCGCGCTTTGCGGGCTGATGCCGAAAGGGCCAGTAGTGTAGGGATTTGTTTGGCTAATTAACTCTGAACCTGGGTCAGGCTCCCTCAAGCCAACATGAAGGTACAATGAATCCATACCCGAAAGCACATTGTATGATCCCAATGTTAGTGCATTCAAATGTGTTGTTGTAGGCACACCATTCAACTTTAATGCACAAGCTCTTACCCAAAGATGAACACTCTTCTTAGTACCTTTAACCAACTGCACCACCCAAGACTCTACATGCTCTTATTTTCTCAAGCCACACTTATCCACGAGGTCAGGATTAACATAACTATAATTAGATCCACAATTAATCAAAATAGAAACAACTTGACCACAGAGCTCACCTTCCTTCTCAATAATTGATACCTGATGATCTGCCTGCTTGTTGTCCACAACTGCATAAATCCAAGGAATGTTATGACTAACATCCCCAACTGTCTACACCTCCTGAGCACTATAGATTTGGGGCCTACCACCCTGGTACAATGGAAAATCCTTCTTTCGATGATCTTTGCAACCTTTCCAACACTACAACAGTCCCCTAGCATCATCTCTGTTTTATTGCTCTCTAGGTTGCGACCCATGTCCTTTCTCAACTACATTGAAATTATTGTAAGGAACTGCATTTTCTTTCTCACCTACATCCTAAGGTTTTCCCTGCTTCAGTGGCCACTACCCTTTAATTTTCTCATTCCCTTTCAAGTCACACTGAGGCTCATATTTGCACCTTGACTGCTCATAAAAATGCTTTAGCTTCTTGATGGCTTCCTCCAACGATCTAGGCTCATCAAACTCAATCCGGTCTCTATATGCTACTATAAATCCACTAATGAATCTATGAATCTTAGCCTTCTCATCCTTGAGGTAAGGCACATACCTCAACAACTCCAGGAACCTGCTAGTGTACTCATCATCTGTCATAAAACCCATCTGCATCTCATAAATATCCTTAGCCCTGTCATCATAGTACCTCTCAGACAAGTAATTCTTCTTGAAGAGTTTCTCAAAATCATCCTAGATCACCTCTTCTTCCCGAATGCCCTTGACATTCTTCACATCTTCCCACCAAATATATGCTTTCCCTTTGAGAATGAAGCTGGCTATCTTAGGTTCATGCTTGCTAAATAGTTATGCAATTTGAATAATTTCTTCATCCCATGCAACCATTCATCTACATCTTCTGACTTCTTCATCTCTCCATCGAATGTAGGTGGCTTGACTTTCTTGAACTCCTTAGATAAGTACTCACCCCTCCTATAAGGATGATGACATTGACGACTGTAATGATGTATCATGGATGAGGAACTAAAATGATGCCAATACATACCAGTCCTCCTATTAGGTGTATCTAGTGATCTACCACATCTAATTGTATCCCCTTTATCCAACTTGTATCTGGACCAAGACCTGCTACCATAGGCTCCATTAGTTTTATCTTCCTGCTCTTTACTGAGCCTCAACTGTCGCTCTCTCTACAACTCTGACAAGCTTTGAAGAATCATTGCATTGACCTCTACTTGCTTTTCTTGAGCCTTTGCAAGTCTTTCTTAAGCCTCAACCAACCTGTCACTGTCCACTTTGGAACTTCTGATCTCTACCCTCAAACTCCTCAATGTATTTTCTATACTAGGAGAATGCTCTCCTCCTTGTTGTTGAACTGATCTATAGGGAGAGTCATGAGAACTGTAGTCTACCATTTTTCTCGTTGTCTTTGATTCTCTTCTTCCTGCAAGTAGGCCATTTCAGATAAACTAAATAGATACCAAAATCAAAACCATGCCTTATTGATGTTTAGGGGAGACTTATCTCATCTGCAAGATCAGTATACATTAGCGTGATACATATATAATCATAATCACATCAAAATAAAAACATCATGCATGACCATACCAGCTATACACCATGACACCATGCGTGACAACCATAACCATGACAACATCAGTATTTACCCAAAGAGAGCGTAACCCACTCGGATACCTCCCTATAACTTCCTCCTCCCACATTTACCCACTTTCACTGGCTTGCCCGGGGTAAACATGAGTTGAGGATCACTATGATAAGATTCAGCCTCCTATGTGACCTTAAGGAAAATGACAACTTGAGATCTTATTAACTTCCCTCAGATGCTTCAGGACCTCCTGGAGCAACCCAACCCCTCCGGGTATCCAACCCCTTAGATAACTCTCTTTTTCACTGACCTAGAGCCTCAATTGCTCCCTTGCCAAGGCATGCAAGCGACTGTAAGCCTCCAGTCACTCCCATAGGCCTACCTTCCAGCAACTATGGACTTCTCTAGCCAATTATATGCCAACGATCCTGAATACTGAGCCACTTTTTCAGGGGCGAAGACTCAAGCCTTTGCCCAAAACTCAGTGAAATTTCCATAAATTATAGATGACATAGAAACAAAGCTTATAAACCAAAACTTGAACCTGGACTTGACCTAACCCCTCCCAACTGGGACTGACATTTCATTAAACGCATGGTGAACATGCAACCTACAGGCCATGAATTCATATCTGAACATAAGGATCTGAAAACTTATCTGAGGTTTAACAAAAAGGGTTTATGCCTTCTCGCAATAACTCACATAACACTAGTTAAGTCATGCATTCATTAACCAAACATTCATTGAATGAAAAGTGATAAGAGACATACTTAGATCTGTCAATTAACCATGCTTATAACCAACATATAACCAGATAAATAAAAAAGATAGAACAACCATTAAAGACACATAATAACAAGTACATTTACTCATCAAAAGAAAAAGGAACTTAGCTCTTATTAACCATATGCAAAAGCCAACCAAGTCAAGGACTTCCATGTACCACTCGACCATAGATTGGGCTGAACCAAATCTTTCTTTAGCAAATCACCCCATGCCATATTCCAAGCATGAATGTGGGATTTCATGGGATAAACCAAGCCATAAACAACTAAGGGAATTCAGAGGTTAAACCACCTCCACCATCACCATACTATGATCTCACCTAAATCGGTCCCGAGATCACAAAACCAAACCGATCTTGGATGCCTTAGAATTCCATCGCCATCCCTTGAGGAATTTTCCTGTCTCCACCCACCTACTGAGGGCTTCCCTGGAGAAAACCATCTCCACCCCCAAGCCTTGGGATTTTCCGGAGGCCACCTTACCCAGATCCAAAACCTTATGGAAATCCAAAGCTCAGTTAAGAAAGAATCCCATCACACCATGTCTATCTAGAAATGGAAAAGCAAGGCTAAAACAATTGTCAAAACAAAATCCATGCTAGCGATAGCAATGAAATCAAATACACACATGCATATACCATGCATGCTAAAACCAACTAGGAAAACATACAGGCAACCTGTTACCTGCAAGTATTACTATTGAAGTGGCTTGATCCAACCTTTCCCCGCTTGATCCTTGCTTCCTTTGCCTTCCTTGTCCTTCCTTTACTTGCTTGTTTTCCCTCTCCTCTTGGTGCTCTTCCCCTCTCCGAGAGCCAATTCTGGAAATGAACTGACAAAAAGCTCCCAACTTGTTGGGTGTGTGTTATATTCTTTCCGCGACTAGTCACAAGGGTGGGGGGGTAGCACCCTACATGTGGTCTGAGGCAGGACCCCGTGATTTTTTTTTGGGCCCTACATTAGGTGGGCATACTTACCTATGGTTTTGTGCATGGGTTTTGCACATGGTTTTGGGCATGATGGTTTTCTACCCATGGTATCTTGTAGATTCGGTCAAGGGAACTACAATTATGTTCTAATCCAGGATTAATGAATTAGTGTTTATGAATGCTTCGACATGTATATATATGTGTTGTAACATTGAAAGGAATATAATGAAAAATCAATCTAGTAGTCTCGGTTTTGGGGTCTAGGGGAAATTTGTGTATTTGTTTTTTGTTTCTCGCCATTGTATATTTTCATGTTTTTTAAGAATTCATTTACAGGTAATTTGTGTACAGGGTTAAAATCTATATTTGGAATTAGAGCTGCTTCAGCTTCAAGGGGATGCCTTTGCTACTGAGGGATTTTGCTCGGGCCTGTCGTAGACCTTGTTTAGTTGGAGATCTGTGAGATTGATTCTTGCAGCGAAAGAAGATGGTGAGCAGTGGAAAAATAGAGATCGAGAAATTTAATGGTCATATTTTTGAGTTGTGGAAGCTCAAGATGGAGGATACATTGGTGGATAAATATCAGTGGATTGCAATAGATCCAATTACTAAATCAACGATAATGTCAACAGAAGATTGGGCAAAGTTGGATCGGAAATCAAAGAGAAAAATACGGTTGTGTATCTCAGATTTAATATTGCTGAATGTATTAGGGGAAGCTGCGACGAAGGCTTTGTGGGACAAGTTAGGGAATTTGTACCAATCTAAGTCTTTGGTGAATAAATTGTTCCTATGAAAAAAAGTTGTATAACCTGAGGATGAAGGATGGAGACTCGATGAAAGAGCATCTGAACACCTTTAATACTATGGTAAGCTAATTGTTATTTGTTGATGTTAAAATTTTAGATGAAGATAAGTGCATCAGTTTGTTGTGTTATCTACCATATTCGTGGGATAGTCTGGTTTTTGCTATAGGTAGCAATACAACTACCTTGAATTTTGATGAAATAGTCTCATCCTTGTTGTTGAATGAGATGAGACAGAAAAATGTGGAGGGCCATAATGGAGATTCCTTGTCTATATGAGGACAATCCCATAACAGAAACAAAAATAAGTCCTCGAGTGGGAGATCTAAATATCCAGGAAAACATGTAAAGGTGAGTTGGAAATGCAGAAAGGAAGAGCACTTCAAAAAGGACTATATATCTACAGCTCCTGAGAAAGGAAAGGGATTTGATGGCGTTCCTTATGCAGAGGTGAAAACCACCTCAGATGAAGGTGGGGATGTGTACTTGGCTTCTTCTTCAGGGAGGCAGTAGATTCATAGGATGGTAAACTCTGGAAAGAGGCCATTGTTGATGAAATGACATCTTTAGACAAAAATGAGGCTTCAGATTGGTGGAGTTGCCAGCTGGAAGGGTACCCATTGGAAGTAAATAGGTGTTTAAGAAGAAGATGAATGCAAATGTCAAGGTGGAGAAATAAAAAGCTCAGTTGGTAGAAAATGGTTATTCCCAGGTGTTGGAAATTGATTTTGGTGATATATTTTCTCTTGTTGCCAAGGTCGCTTCTATTAGATTACTTTTATATGTTACTGTTGTTTTTGATTTTGAGGTCGAACAGATGGATGTGAAGACAACATTTCTTCACACGGATATGGAAGAAGAGATCTACATGAAGCAACATGAAGGCTTTGTAGTGAAGGGTAAGAAATAATTGGTATGCAGGTTAAAAAAGTCTTTGTATGGGTTAAAACAGTCACCAAGGATGTGATCTAAAAGATTTGATACATTTATACGGGGAATTGGCTTCACCAGAAGCAAAGCGGATCATCGTGTGTTTTAAATTATTTGGTGATCGTTTTATTTATCTGGTCTTGTATGTGGACAATATGTTGTTGATTGGAATGACAAAGAGATTATACAAGATTTGAAGACCCAATTGTCCTCCAAATTCGACATGGAGGATCTTGGTGCTACAAAAAATATTTTGGGCATGGAAATTAAACGAGATTGGGCAAAGAGGAAACTCTGGTTAAACCAAAGGAAGTATGTTGAGACAATAATGTAGAGGTTTAATATGCAGGATAGTAAACCAGTGAAGGTTCCTATTCCTGTAGGTGTAAAGTTATCTGATGAACAATGTTCCAAGACACAAGAAAAGGAAGAGGACATGTCCAGTGTTCCATACAAAAGTGTAGTTGGTAGCTTGATGTATACAATGGTTTGTACTAGACCAAACATTGCACATGCAGTGGGAGTATTGAGCAGGTTTATGTCAAAACTAGGGAAGGAGCATTGGAAAACAGTAAAGCAAGCTTTCAAGTATTTGCATGGCACTAGTGATTATGGTTTACGTTACCAAGGGAGACCAAGATTCAACAGAGTTTTGGACATTCGTGGCTTTATTGATGCAGAATGGGCTGGATATTTGGATCAAAGAAGATCTACAGGTGGGTATGTGTTTAACCTATTTGGAGGTGTAGTCATTTGGATGAGCAAGAGACAATCTATAGTGGCACTTTCAATTACAAAGGAAGAATACATTGTAGTGACTCATGCAAGCAAGGAAGTAGTTTGGTTGCAGAGATTGTGTTCAAGTATGAGGTTAGTAAAGCGAGCTATAAGGATAGACTGTGATAGCCAAAGTGAGATTTTCTTGGCAAATAACCATGCTTATCATTCAAAGACAAAGCACATTGACGTTCAATATCACTTTGTGAGGGATATGGTTGAGGAAAAAAAGGTGTTGTTGGTAAAGATGGATGCTTTGAAGAATGTTGCAGATTTATTGACAAAGTCTATGAGCACTAAGAAGTTTTCTTGGTGTAGAAAAATAATGGGCGTTGCAGGGGGTGGACTAGTGACTAAGATCTCATGCGACCCCTTGTGTGGAAAAGAAAACAACAAGCGGGAGAATGTTGGGTGTGTGTTATATTCTTTCACACGGGAGGCGACAGACCCCCTTATCAGGGGGTTTGTAGGGATGCGTATGCCCCCCTGCACGGGGTTCGTGGTAGCGCCCTAGGTTTTTTTTTTTGGGCCCTATATTAGGTTGGCGAACCTACCTATGGTTTTGTGCATGGGTTTTGGACATGGCTTTCGACATAATGGGTTTTTGACCATGATATCTTGTAGATATGGTCAACAGAACTATGATTATGTTCTAATCTAGGGTTAATGGATTGGGGTTTATGAATGCTTCGACATGTATATGTATGTGTTGTAACATCGAAAGGAATATAATGAAAAATCAATCTGGTAGCCCCAATTTTGGGATCCAGGGGAAAATCTCTGTATATTTGTTTTTTGTTTCTCGTCATTGTGTATTTTCTGTTTTTTAAGAATTCGTTTGCAGGTAATTTATGTACAAGGTTAAAACCTACACAACTTATGCTGTGATGTATTTTTATTCTTGATGCTTCTAATTTCTTCATTTTCCCCTTATTTTCCTTAAATTTCCTCCTCACATGAAACCTGTGACCTTTCACCTCCCTTTTCTCCTATTTTCCTTTATTTTCATAAATAAAATGTCAATAATACCTTTTTTTCCTTTTCAAATCCTTTGTCATTGCCTTTTTTGGTTTCCCCTTAGCCATAAAGACAATAAGTGATGCCCACTAGGATATTTTTCCCAACATTCAACTTGGAATAAGTGTCCCTTGACCTTGGTCTTATTTTTCCTTTATTAAATTTTATTATATTAACTTTTAACTGAGGGTTGTTACAATTGGTTGTTGAGATATGGTTGCGTAATTTCTAAGTGGCAGGCTAGTTTATGTTTTGAGCAATGAGTTGCTTATTGTATTTTATTTGAAAAAATCTTGTTTAAAGATGGGAATGGGATTCCTTACATTCAAGTGTAAGGTGGGTGGTCATTCTGCATATTAAGGAAAAAATAATCTCTTATCAGTCTGTTATAGACCAGGTTTGGACTCATATGGAAGTGAATACATAGAATTACTCACTAAAGACCTAAACCACAGTGGGATAGAAATAGATATATTACATATATAAATAAATGAACTCGTGACTATAAACATGGTTGTTGAGAAGTTGCATTGGATCGGGGTGGGGCCTGTTGATGCCTCTAAAATCCTTACATCAACGTTGGGGTTAACCACCCAGTCCGGACCTTAGTGCAACTCCTTTTCCGTTTGGTGTGGTGGCTCCAACTGGATATTGTGGGACTAGTTTCCCTTAATGAATGGTTTAATGGATGATTGTTTTTATAATGTATAATGGAGAGGGTAAATGCTTTAACTTCTCATAATATACAAATATACTTATATAACCCGGGTATTCTGTAAACAATGTGATTTCTGATTATTTCTAACAGACAAATAATCATATAGATGGCTTATTCATCCATAGAAAGATGCGCTCATATAATGATTACTACGCTTAAAAAGTTAAACGAAGTGATAATAAAAGCATATCACATTCATAACAATATATATCACTGACATATATCTTCAAAGGGTGATAATTCTAAATCTTCAGAAATGATATGATAAAGAATTTTTTGAAAAAAACATACATATATATCAACAATAGCAACTTTTAAAAGAAATGCTTTTTCACATAAGAAAATAAGACAAAAATAGTGATAGGAATACCACATGCATTTGAATCCTTCTGATTGTAAATAACACTTTGATTCCACTTTCCTATTTGAGAAAACCTCCATGAAATACAGAAATGCAAGTCTTGAAAAGGCTTCTTTCACAAAAATGTAGAACCTTGATCCACTATTGATAAAAAAATATTTAGAAGTACAAAAGTGCAACTTCTAGTCAAATCTTATACAAATTGAGGATCCTTTCTTAAAAGACATGAAAGGGTTTAAATAATCAAAATAAAACTAATTGTCAATAAAAATTGCTATGAGCTGTTAAAACTACAAATATGAAAATCTGGGATTTAATTCATGAAAACAACAACGCGATAGCCTTTGAACTGATTCGTTGAATCTATTTCTTCTCTTGTGCTTGCGGCTGACAAATTGAGAGCATTGGCTGAATCTCCAGAGGGTGACTCATCTTGGAATGTAGTTGCGCTGTGTATGTAGCGTCGGAGAGTTCAGGAACCATGAGATTGACTCTTTTGGAAAGGCATTTCATGGCCATTTGCTGGCTATGCGACTTGACTAGGAAAACCTAGAATGCATCCCATGTTAAGTTTTGCACCTTACCGATTTGTTCTTCTCTGCTTGCCAGATCCTGTCTCCATTGATCTTCTAGTGCTTTTGCTTTCAGGAGTTTTCCTAGAGAGCAATCAGAGATGAAATTAGCCATATATAAGTTGTCATTTACTAACCCAATTACAATGTTCGTTGTAGCCCTAGCTCTAGAAGTCGCCCTTTCGGCTTTTATAACTGTGATTCCCACTCAGAAAACAAGATTTCCTTGTGCGATTCTTGTATTTTCGGTAAATTGGCAGCCATGCCTTCTTCTGAATTTTGCCGAGAGAGAAAATTTGTTATCTTATCATCTGCTTTTTCAAATTCCAGTCTAGTGTCAACTGTCTGTTCAATAAGTGAAGTAGAGATAGTGTACAATAGGTCAACCAATGATATTTTATGGCAAAGGATGTTTATCTGCCCAGATAGGGCTTTGGTTACTTCCAGGGCTTCTTTCTTGAATTCACTAACCTCCGGATAACCCTTGAATTTCTCTATCTGTAACTGCAACTGTGCAATTTGATCTTCTTTAGCCTTCTTTTCCTACTGAATGGCCATTTGAAGCTTGCTAAGTTCTTGAGACAACTTCTGTTGTTTCTAGAGAGCCTGTTGATCAATCTTTTGCTTCTCCAGTTTCAACTGTTCTTTTAGTTGCTCATTATGTTGTCTTTGCTCTGCTAGCTGTTGCTCATGCTGACTAATCCTTTGTTGTTCCTCTGTCGATTGCTCCTCAAGTTGAGTGATCCTTAGATCCTTTTCCTTGATCAGTTGGCTAACTTCGGAAGCTTTATCCATTGTTGTTGTTGTATAAGCACCGACATACTGAGATAACTTGGTTAAATCCTCAGAAGGATTGACTTCTGAGTCTTTCCATATGACATTCATCAGTTTGGCATGAGGAGTTGAGAGAGGTCCTTGATCAATTTTCCTATTTTCCCTCTATCTTTTGACCACAACCCTATGCTTTGGACTGTAGAATACATCCAGGGGTGGTATTTCTTCTAGTTTCAATACAGTCTTTTCTATAGGATTCTCAGGAATTATTTCAATATCCTGCTGGATGTTGGGTGTGCCGATTGCCTCTTCAATTGGAATATTAACAACAGGCTCCTATGTTGTGATCAATACTGGTGTTACAATGTTTTGGGAGTCATTCTGGTTTTTGATCATTTGATCGAACTGCTCCCATTCCTTGAGTAAACTGGAATCAATATGTTGGGTCCCCATAATACTAGTGATTACCCCATTACTATTGTAGTTGTACCCCTTATTAATATTGTTCTGCCCCTATTGCCCCCATATTGTTATTATTGTGCCCCATAGAATCCCTCTATTGTTA
>APFE030395291.1:0-26221 GCA_000404065.3 Pinus taeda
GAGTTGGGCCCATGCTATGCATGGTGTGGCCTCTTCTCTATTCTATGTGCTTTGTTTTCCCCATCAAGTGAAAATTATCATAGTCAACCATTTGTCTTTCTTCGCTTCTTCTTCCTCGAATGACAATGTTACATACGTGAAGAACACCAGTACTCCTTATGAGAGTGTGGGGGCTAAAAATTTTAAAGATCCCACCTTGATGGGTATATTTCCTCTCCCACCTCCACATGTTGCCTCAGTCAATATGATCTTGGTTAAGCATGATCCTTGGGTCATTCCCTCTCCTGATCTTTTTGATATATAGGGTGATGTCATGTCGTTAAGCCCTGCTGAGATCAATTATGTGGAGATTGTTTCGACTTCAACTTCGGTACCTATTAATCATACTGTTTCGAGTGCATCTCTTGAAACGTATTCTCAATCCTCGTGGCTTGGTTCTTCAGTTTCCCTCGATCCCTTAACCGAGACATTTCCCTCTGACGAGAATATCACGGAAATAATGTCTCTGGAGGAAGAACCATGGAATGATACTTATCATCGTTCGTCATTCTTGCATGGCCCAACAGTCATGTCTACCTGTACTGAGAAGTTCTCTTCACGTCGCTTGACCCAACCACTTCAAATGCCTATTATGACTCATGAAGTTTGGTCGAAAGGAAACAATATTGTCGTAACAATGCCCATTAAAATTTCTATTAATTCAGGTATCATTGCAAATGTTCATATTGGGGTGACTTGTTCTCCTGATGAGATCAAGCTCTATAATTGTATTTTCAAGCATTTCGAGACATTTTTGCATGGTCATATGAAGAAATGCCCTGAATTGACCCAAGTATAGTCATGAAAGAGATTGCAACTTATGCTAGCGCGAAGTCTGTTCGACAATGACTTCGTCAAGTGCACCATAGAAAAGCGGTTGCCATTAAGGGGGAAGTTGAAAAAATTCTCAAAGCTAGATTTATTTATCCATTCCCCCTTATAGATTGGGTGTCAAATATTGTACCAATTGTTATCACTCAGAGTTTTCTCAAGGTTCAAGAAAGCAATTTCTGAGGTAACCACAAACCAACTTTTATGTACAAAATCTAGCTGATCTATACTCAGAGAGGGCTCTCTCTTTAGGATTTAGCTTTGTTTATGGGATATTAGGCTAGTTATGAAAGCTTGGGGGTTTTGATTGTATTTGGTGGTGGAATTCAAGAACAGATGGATAGAATACGGTATTTCAGGCCATTGGGCTATGGAGTCCACTGAAGATGGCTTAACTGGATCAGGTTTTTCAACAAAGGATGGCTCCAGAGGGCAAGATAGCTAAACAAGGAACAAATGGTGATTTAAAAGGATGGAATAGACTTAAAAGGGAAGAAGGGAAATTAAGAATCCTTCAACATGTTTTAAGAGGAGGGAAATTTGGTGATCACCAATAAAAAACAATTAAGAATTTCTTATTAAATGACCACAATGATAAACTAAGAAGCAGGAGCAGTTAAGAATTCTTTGTCTATGATAGCTTAGAAGAAAACATTTAGAATAAAAAATATTTTAAAGACGGATTGCACTTAAGCACTTTCTAAAGTATACTTTTTCATTTTAATATTCAGATATGAAACACAAGTGAAATATTAAACAAGAAAACATGAGATATAGAATACTTATTTGCCCAAAGTTTGACACATGAATCATGTAAAAAGTCATTTTCTTTATTTCTTCATCCAACCAGCCATACAAGATTTTCTCAACAACTTTTCTTTTCCAAAATAATAAGTCTATAGAAATTTCTAAGAATCCACCCAAAATACTTCAAATGGAGAAGTATTTATACTAAATGTAAATTGAAATATCTTGAAAAAAATATTAAGATTAGTTTCACAAATATCTCCAACTGTTTACATTAATAGAACTTAAATAAAGGACATTCAAAGGTAATGAATCTATTTTTCACTATTTCTATGGATTTATGGTGACAAATAAGAGAAAGTCAAATTTGGTAGCAACTCTTAGTTGATGTTGAGGCATCCCAGTCACTAACTACATCCTTCCTTTGTGCATTATGCCCCAGAAATTCTGCAAACTTAGGGTCCAATGATATGCTTTGATATCTAAATACATGATAGATATGTAAAACCTGAAAGTGGGTTTTGTATATAGGATCGTTTTTGAGATAAACCTCTCTCAGGTTCCCAAAATTCAGCTCCAACTGTTCACAATATTCTATGCAATACGATGTCAAAAACAGGACTTTGCACAAACTGAAAATTAGGCTGTGAAGACATGCATTTATCTCCCTTTTGTTAATACTAGTGTAAAAAGTGAGATGGGTTTTTTTAGATTAGTGTTTTAGCAACAAAAACCTCCTCTAGTTTCTCAAAATAATTCTTGGACTGGCCACAATAGTTTCTGCAAAACTATGACTCAAACAGGAGATTTCTTAAGAATGTACCATTTGTGCTCTGATTTCATCTTTTAACCTTGAATTTCTTTTAACTATTTTTCACTTTTACTTTGGATAAACTTCATTGTATCTAGTGAAATTGTTTTCATCTTTGTTTAACCTTAATGTCTTCATATTTACTTCTACTGTTTACTGTTTACTTTTTACTTTTACCGCTTTGTTTTTTCATCTATCTTCACTTTGACATGAATTTGTATACTCTGTTTTGTAAGTGTCTTCCCCGCTGTTTATCTTCATGCTAGCTGATTTGCTTGACTTGGTCTTCAATCTGATACTCTTTAACCGTAATACACTTTGAGTGTTCTTTACTGTGTCCTTTTACCTTCAATGTGTATTTTAGGTTTTTAGTCTCTGTTTCAACATTAAATCGTCTAATTTCATGTTTCCTTTGCTTGTCTTTTTACTGTATGCTTTATCTTCCATCTCTGTTTGAAAAGACCTGATAACAATATTGGAGTAAATAGGTCTTATGACTAGTATTAAGATTTTTTATCCAAGGATGTGGTCTTCTGATCACCTGTAAAACAAAACAAACTATTAAAAAAGCATTCATTTGCAAGTGAGGTCGAAAAGGTTTCATTTGAGATTTAGAGGTCTGTGGAGTGAGCCCAGAATGCTTTTCTAGAGGTAAATCATGCTTGAATCAGTTAACAGAGACTTTAGGTGGCACAAATGGGTTACAAAGGGTTTTACTGCAAAATCAGGTGAAAACGAGCAAAATTGTGGTTTCCGTGTTTAAACGGGTAAATGGTTGATATTGGTGGGTTAACGATAGTGATAGTTGGTATCAATTGAATGACATGACATTTTATCACTTATGGGAGGCAGTAAGCAAGTTTCATCACATCGCTTCTGGGACGGAAGTGGTTTTTAGGGAGGATCGCACGATTCCACACATCTTTCGACACATAGCATCGGCACTATTTGGGAAACTACTCACATCGCATGCTAAATATCGACCAAAAGGCCCACGCGATATGAGCCATAGCCATCGGATCTGAGGGATCTGATTAGATGGTGGTCAGGGTGATGAAGTGACTGGTGGATAACGAAGGGTGGGCTCGATATTAATTGAAGGAGTTACTCATATCGGGGGCGATCTCATTGGTCACTAAGTTATTAATTAATCTTGGTGACTAATTAATCCTCATTTAACATGGCGAGGTCGGGGTTCTTAATTAGTTACGGTTTAACTAATTAATCCCAATTATCAGTGTTATTATGGTTATTTTGCAACCAAGGGAAGGATATATAATTTATTGGGTTTTTAATAATAATACGGAGAATGGATGTTTTATTTTTTGGAGTTAAATAATACAAGCTAAAAGTTAATATGACTTTGTGGAAATTCAACATGCACTAAGGTAAAATGTTTCCGAAAGTATATTTCACCATATAACATTTATAACTTAGGCTAAATGAATATGAGGGTTTATATGGAGAATGTTTTAATTTCCCTAAGTAAAATAATATTTTACTTAGGAAAAGCTTTATAAAGGGAGTGAGTGACTTTATGAAGGGGCAATTGTTGAGGAAGGGGATTTAAGTACTTTAGGTATTCCAAATTATTGGGCAGAGGGTCCGGTCCCTCCAAAAGTCAGAGAAATGCTCTGAGCCCCTTTAACTTTGTAAGTGCCTTTAGTACTTAGGGGAAATTAATGAAACTCAAGGGTAAAATGGATAGGGAAATTAATTAATTTGACTTTGTTTCTTTGATGTGCTATCTCCAATGTGAGTTGTGATTTGTTCAAGTGGTGAAAGAAAAAGATTTAAGCATTAAACTTAACCATTCACCACACATTTATTCTGCAACCATCATCTACTTACCCCACCTATTTTATCCTAGCATTTTCACTTCTTTTTAGAGTGAACTTATACTCGCAAACCCTTTTATCACTTTGTTTTCTTTTACATAGTGATATCTATTTAAATATACACTTATTACATCCAAGGGCTGAGATTAAGTTGTTTAGCTCATTTTATTCACTCTACTTATCTACTTATCTGCCAATATTAAATTGTTTGGTCAAATCTTTATTCTCTATATCTAAAAGCATGAAATTGAAAACATGGAATAACCAAGATTAAGCTATTTGGTTACCATGGATTGTGGCATAGGTAACAAGTTTCACACAATCTTTATTATGCATAAAGTAAATAGTAGTGGCATTTAGACTTGCACACTTTCATGGTCTTTTTCCTTTTTTCTTTGGGGTTCATTTTATTTCATTTTTGACATTTTCTTCATTCTTTTTGTCCTTTTATTCATTTTCTAGGACATACCCTCTTTATATTTTTTTAAGTTTTTGATTTTTTACAAATATGGAAAACATTTGTAGAAGCAAAGGTATGTACATATTTCAGAGACAACTAAGTCAATCATGATATATGACACCTATTGGTATAGGAACCTAATAGTGGCTCCACTTGGGGATGGCATTTCCTTGTGAAATGTCAAGAGCACCGTCAATTAGTAGCCTGATCCATTGGACCAATCCCAATCATGTATATGCTCTGTTGCATAATATTTGTGACTAAAACTTTTTAACTCAAATTGTATCCATTTCTACAAATT
This sequence comes from Pinus taeda, assembly GCA_000404065.3. NCBI lineage: Eukaryota > Viridiplantae > Streptophyta > Pinopsida > Pinales > Pinaceae > Pinus > Pinus taeda. The sequence continues at coordinate 5,028 of APFE030395291.1, forward strand.
GAAATATGATCTAACATATACTTGCTGGTGGAAACTGAATTTATTCAAACCGAAATCCTACCTCCTTACTCTAATTATCTATCATGTTGCTAGTTAGGTAAAATTAAACAACCAATGCAACCATCTAAGCATTCTATATGTTGGTGACCTTTGTTTCTTGTACTTGTTGGTGTTTAAAATTGAGATCTTGCAATCAAATATAGCTTTGTTAACCTTTGAGAAGATAAGGAAATTTCTGATCTCCTTTGTTGAATCTAGAAACTGTACAAAATGATCTTGTAAAATATATACACTTTTCTTGAAAATGATTCAAACAACTGCAGATCTGTTGTGTATGGCTTGCATGCCATGAAACTGAAATATCACTTTTATCTTTATCACCCTGCATGTTTTCAACTCATCTTTGTGATGATATTTCTACTGATTGTAATGTGTGTTTGGTGAAACCATTATCATCTTGATTTTGACTCTCATAGTTTGTTAATGGAGAAAAATTTTGATTGCATTCATCATCCAACATATCAGCTATTGGATCATAAAGAACTTGGAAGGATTGCTGCAACTTATTACATATAGGTTCAAATGGAACTTCATAGATTTCTACAAGCTGCTCCTTTTCTTTAAAAATATTATACCTTATTTCCTTTAAAAATTGAAATGATTCAAAATAGAGAGGCACGGAATCATGTTGGATCATTTGATCATATGTTCCCACTTCCAAGTATTATTCTACAACCTGACATTCAATGGCATTTTGGGGCTACAAATCTAGATATGAGAAGTCTTGAACAAAGATTTTATTTCCCTCTAGATAGTTAATATCAAGACTTATTGACATTTTATTATTAATTGCATGATAGTTATCCCTGATAAACTGAAACAAAGCAAAACAAAATGTTAAAGTTCCTTCACTGATTTCAAAATTTTCTCCACTTTCCTCCTCATTCTCATAGCTGAAATGAATAAGCTGATCACTATTTTCAAGCTGCTGAACCTGAACTTCCTTACTCCTCAAATTAGCTTCTGATTGCTCTGTCAAGTTAGTTTGTATTTGAAGAACATAATTATCATCATATTGATCATATTTGGGCAAATCATCAAAAGAAGTAATGTCATCAAACATACACATTATATTGGTAGATTGCCTCTCCACATATGGTTCTATAAGTCTATCTTCATATTTATGGTAGTTGAAATTAACAAGAATTTGTTCATGGTTTTCAACCTCTTCTTTTTGCGAAACAAATGTGCCATCGTGATTTTGAATAAAAATTTCAACATTCATGGTGATATTCTACATCATTTCCTTTATTTTCTTGATCAAAATGTTGAATTTTTCCTCTTTTGCTATTTTCAACTTTTCTCTTCTAATTTGCATATTAAATTTTACATCTACTGCCATGTTCTACATCTGTTCCATTGTTGAGGGGTTTCTTTCTCTTAGATGAAGTAATTGAATCAAATTCTCTTTGGTAATGCAAAAGAGCTGAACGAAGGCGAGGTCTTATACTTAATGGTATTGAATAATAGATTTGATTAAATTTGTCTGAAAATTGTTGTATTTTTTCATCTAGATGTCTTTTTAACTGATTATATTCTTCTATGATTACAAGAAGATTGACTTTGATTATCCATCTATCAAGGAAGAGTTTGAGAAACTCCTCGACATTTGAGATACTTGCCTCAGGAAAGGTTTTGAACCAACTCTTGACCTTGTCATGCAAAGAAAAAGAAAAAAGCCTAACACTGACATCCTCTTCATCTACTTCAAATAAGTTAAGATAATCTTCAAAAGCTTGAATATGTTTTTGGGCAGTGATACCATTCTCTCCATCAAACCTAGGGAGGTGCCTGGGATAATCGTTAAGGAAAGCATGGAGTGTAGGAGGTTAAATTATTGGTTTATATCTATCAGGAAATTTATCTATCTATCAGCATTAAATTTAAAGCATGAATGAATCAAGATTAAATTATTTGACCATCATGGATTTTGGCGTTTTTGACAAGTAAAGTACAAAGTAGTGGAATTTGAATTTGCTTCTTTCAAAATTTATTTTTTATCTTTTTTTTGGTGGGGTTTATACTTTATACTCCTTTTTAATATTTTTCTTTTATTAGTCCTTTGATTTTTCTTTTAGGACTTCACTCTCTTTACATTTTTTATTTTTAATATGGGAAAGCATTTTGCAGAAAGCAAAAGTATGTACAATATTACAAGACTAATCGTAGGAAATTCAAAATTATGAATCCTATTATTATAGAACCCTAACAAACCCTAAAGACATGAAAGGGGCCTACTTGATCTCATGTTCCTATGATTCTCTCCATTGGGGAAACTAACAGCTCTATTAAACAGAGAATCCAAGATCATGCAGGAGACATCAGGCATAACTGATTGCACTCATTAGATCTTGTAGAGCATGCAAAGAAATACAAACACCATGTTTTCATTGACGATGCACAGGTCATTGCGAGGGTTGATCACTTCCACCATAGGAATTTAAGGGAGGTGATTGAGACTGAGAAGCATACAATAAATCTCCATAGGGATAATGGGTGGAAATTAAGTAAGAGTTGTATTCCGGTTATTATTTTGTCCTAGTTTCCCTTGTTACTACCCCCCTCCTTTTTTTTACCCCTTATGTTTTTATTTATAAATATGTTATTGCAATTTCATATATATAAATAATAGTTTATTATTAGTGATGAATAATTTCATATGTGTACAAACAATTACAAGGCCAATTTTGAGTTATATAACTAAAAATTAAAAAAAAATATTTATAATTATTATTATTATTTATTTAGCTATTGATTTATTTATCTATTTATTTATTTATGACGGGTTAATTTATTAAAAAATAAGAATATGTTTATGATTTTATTAATTATAATTCTTTTACGAACAAATGTGTTATTATTATTTGATGAATAATATGTAGAAATTCACACTATAAATCAACAAATTATGCAATATACTAAAGAAAAATACAAGATCTACTTCTACAACAAACTTTATAGAAGCTTAATCGAATATGAGCAAGATCAATGAGAACACATATAACTGAGAATGAGAAATCAACCACACATAACACAAAAGAACTAACCCAGGGAAAGCCTCAGCCTGAAACCCCAATCTTAGTATTATCATACAAGTGGAAATATGTTAAAGTTACAAAAAGAATAAGCTCTCAAGCTATCCTTCTGTATCTGCAATCAAATAATACAACTAACAGACTGAATAGACACAACATATGTCCTCCTCAAGCCTTCCAAGCCTCCTATTTCCTTGTGTAGTTTTCCTTGGGGTCCAATGATGTCACATGTGTGAATTGGCCTCATCACACTCACTAAACTGAAGAAGTAACTGCATAATCTCCAAGGAATGAATTCCTTCTGCATCCAAGAGATATTCACAATGGAATATTCTTGCAACTCATAGTACATTGTCCCTCCATCTGATCTCAACTGGGCCTCTATCTAAACTGACATGCATGATTTATTTATGAGAGAATATTTAGTTATCTGAAGTGGAGCAATTACATGCATGCATGCATTAACTAACTAAACTCACAATTGATTAAAAAAATTGTTCGAATTAATCTAACTGGACTTAACTCAGTTAACTCAACATTACAACTCAACCTTATCTTTTTAACTAATGGATAAATTTCTCAATTAATGGAGAAACTGTTGCACGTCCCCACATAGACTTCATGTGTGATTTTATACAACTAATCAACTCATGGTGAATTAATTAATTATTTTACAAACAACTCTTAAAATCAAATTCAAATTTTTACTTCTCTATTTTAATTTAGGGACTAACTGAAATAGGAAAGTATCCCAAAATGCTATTTATAGAAGTACTAAATTTAGCATTTCTTGTTGCTATTTTCAACATAATATATAAATAATGATTTAATATTATTAATAAATAATTTATACATATATAAACAAATAACGACTAGTTTATAACAACTAGTCTTTAATTAAAAATTAATAAATATTATTTTATTAATTAAATAACTAATTCCTAACGACTAGTTTTTAATGGCTAATTCAAGACTCTCATGCATCCTTGCTATTTATTCATTAGGATCAATGGATTTTTTCACCTTTGTCCTTAGGATGAACCATATTAGTTGATTCAAAATGTTGACCAAATAATAATGATGTGATTAGTCTCAAAGAAATTATTGTTAACAATAATAATTGGTATTATAATATTCATTATTAATTTATTAATAATCATATTTTTATCTGTTAGCTCTGCTATATTATTCAACTGTTAAAGCTCTAAAGGCAGCTCGGTCGTGTGTTTTTTTCTAAAAGGAGGCCCGCATCAGTCCATTTCCTTAATTCCCTTTCATTTTCCTTATTCTCCCTCAACTCCTTCAGCTATATTTTTCTCCCTAAAACCGTGTGTGAACCCCTCTTCCGTTTAGCCCCTCGCCACTAAGGCTTCATCCATATAACCGCACCTACGCAAACGAGGGCTATAAGACAATCTGGTGCTTTCCCGTCACATCAGTCACATAAGACAAGTGTGTTATTTCTTTCTGTTCGATTGCCCATCTCCCGATCCAACGGTAATCGCTCATCCTGCTGCCGAAACCTACACGTGCATTAACCCGTGGGGAAAGCAGTTTGCTGCCTGTCATATCTACCAAGTGTCATCCGTCTATTCGCATCGCGTGCTCGTTGTACGTATACCACCACCTCCGAAGAGAGGTGCGGGGATACCGCTTACCACCCATTAGGTCCATCCCCGTGTGTTATCTCCCACACTAATCTCTCACCCGATGGTCGTCGGATCTGCCCAATCGTGATCTGACAGCCCACGTTTGTCAATTCATGTTTTTCCCTGATACCTCCTGTAAGTCAATCTCCGCCGTCCATCTCTGAGATCTAATGGCCAGTTTCCTTTCTACATCCTTCCCAACTATTCACGTCCATAACCATGCTACACTCTCAAAGGAAGAAGGTGACCAACTACCTGTACTCAGTGCAATTACTCTTCAACAACTGCATTCAAGAGCAGAGTGGTTGAGAAGAAAAAGACATTCCTCAAGCAGTTAAACACCTTGAGCAGTTATGGAAATTTATTCATACAACACCTCACCTAACCGAGAAGGACAACGAAGTACAAGAAAATGTCAAATGTATTCATTAAAAGTAGTAAATTATAGCAGAGATTCATATCAGATTGTTAATGCGGTTGGTGGTCCATTATCACCCCTCCACGCATAAGATAGCATGTATTTTTGTAATCAACTTCTATATATATCCAGAACTGAGAATGTAATAGGTTTGATGGGTTTTGGTTTTGATGTAAGATTCAACTTCTGGAGACTATAACTACTGTGATACTTGCAATGTTTGGTCTTCATTTTTAGCTAATGCAAGCTACTTTTGCTATTAATTGCTCACTTTCAACTTCTATTCTATTCTAGGTTGTGCCTGTTGTGTATTTGTCCTGGATTCTTGATGTTTGGCATTATAGGGGTTGTTATTTCACCTTTGTGTTAAAGTCTCATTTATTTCAGTGAATGTATTATTCAGGTTTCTGTTTACTTAGTGACAGAGAGTTGTCATCGTGTCTATACATTAAGAAACAGATTTGCAGACCTCTTTAACTGGTTGCAATCGACCATCATAGGGTCTTGTGCATCTGCTCGTGTGTTTAGTATTCTCCATATCCACTTAATCCTCAAACTGTGAGTAATTGGTGGTTGAAAGCCTTGTAGCCTGGGGGTGTTCACCCATGTCTAGAGTGAAGCATAGTAGAAGTGGTTATCTGGCTTGAATATGCATCATACCTTCCATCCATCCATTTGCCGGGGAGAGGAGATTGAAGCTCAGCTTCCCTCGGAGACAACACAGTTCCATATTTTGATGATAGAAAAGGTTTGGGCACATTTCTGGTTATAATCATCTATCTGGTGACTCTACTGGAAGACCAACCTTTGGCGACTCCACATTGCAGTTTTGGCTCAGTTTGTGAGACATACTCGAAGAAATCCTCAGAAATCACGTGTTGACTCACTGCATGACCGTGAGAAGATCATTAAGTAGAAGAAAATTTCACAGAAAGGAGCATCAGGATCAGGTAAGCCTAAGAAATCTTATGTATCTCTACGAGAGGAGGCTATAGTTGAGAATGTATCATTTGAAGATATAGAGCCTAGTATTTCTATTGAGAAATCACCTGCAGAGATTCATTCAGCTCCATGTTCACCTTGTTCCCTTTTGGATCTCAGTCCAAAGATTATATACCATACATTCCATCATAGCATCCCTTCGTTCCTGTCATTAGTTTCATTATTTCCAACTATTTGATCTACCAGTATTCCTCCACATACCCCAGTCATGGCAGGCTAGCAGGCACCCACGAGGATGGAAATAATTGTTGCTGCTAGAGATGGGCCTTTGGTCTTGCCTGTTCCTTTAAATGTTATGCCTGTGGGAGAATACCAGAAATATATGCCTAAGTTTACTGGTACAAATGGGGTAACAACTGAAGAACACCTTGAGTATTTTTATAGCTATCCTGAGAACTTAGACATAAGTGAAAATGATGTGTGGATGAGAGTTTTTGTTGAGAGCCTTTATGGAGAGTCCAAAAAATGGTTCAGAGAATTGACCCCTAGATCTATTATTGATATTGAAGCCTTAGATAATGCATTTTTGAAGCACTGGGGAGATAAAAAAGACTTGCTATATTACCATATTACGTTTGGGAACCCGAAGAGAGAAAATGGGGAATCTTTGCCTGATTTTAAAGAGATTCAATCGAATGTATAGTAAAATTCCGACTAAGGTAAAGCCAACTCCTACCTCTGTCAAACTCACTTATGCCAATGTTTTTGACTCTGATTTCTGCCTATTATTGAGAGAAAGAAGATGTGCTACTCTAGCAGCTATGCAAGATGCAACCCTAGAAGTAGAGTCTAATATCATGGCTGCAGAAAAACTTAAAAGTCATGCTGACAGAAGAAGGGAGAGAGGTGAGGCTTCTTTTTCCTCTACTTCATCCTCAGAGCCTAAATTAGATAAAATTGCTAGAATGATAGAGTCATTGGCCGTTGAGAAATATAAGCTAAATATTGAGCAGAATTAAGGAAAAGAAAGGCAACAGAACACATTTGCTCCAAGATATTCAAATCCATACAGAAGAGCAAATGAATAGTTACAAATCATTTAGAGTAAAGAACCAAAAGAAGAACAAAATGTTAAGGCTCCTTTTCAAAATGTAGTCATGGAGGAGGAACAAATTGAAGATGAGGATTAAAAACATTTCTTGGAAGATAAAGGCAGTGTTGCCTTTTTGACATTGGCTACATATGAAGAGTCTTTGTTGCAGGAACAAACCAGTCAAAGGTGGGATAGAGAGGTTGTTCTGCAGACTGGTGAACAACAAAGATATAATCTAAGGTGACAGGCAAACAATGTCAAGGAGAATCCTACCGAAAGAGCTGTTGTCCAAACAGAAGCATACAATACCAGACAGAAAAGACCAACAACTCATCGAGTCATCCTCAAAGCTCCAGCTCAAGAGGTAAAAGGTCGTGATAAGTCCCCTTCACATTTCAGCTTTGAAGCAGAAGTCCAAGAGTTAAAAATATGTGTACCTCTGTTAGAACTTGTAAAGAGTGAAGTGTTTAGAAACCCTATCCTTGAGGCCCTTGAAATGAGAGCCACACAGACCTCCATGGACTTTGTCAATTTGCAAGATGACAGGCCTGCAGTTGTGTTGAGCCCAATGACCGAACCTGCTGATGATAATTCTCCATCTTTTTATGTCTCCTTGACCAATCATGATAAAATCATCCACAATTTCCCACTAGACACAGGGGCTAGCCACAATCTGATGCCAAAAGCTGTCATGGAAGAGTTAGGCCTTGATATCACCATACCATATCATGATTTATTCTTCTTTGATTCAAGAAAGGTAAAATGTGTGGGACTGATAAAAGATTTAGCCATTACCCTAACTCAGCTCCCCATGAAGAGCATGGTGATGGACATTGTGGTGGCTGATGTTGTTGGCATTATGATGCATGCGTTGTACTTGATGGCAACCCTCTCATAGAAGATCATCTCACTTGTATACATTCAGATGAATATACAGAAGAAATATCAGATGTGACAGAGTGCATGGGTTACCGGACAACAAAAAGGGATCAGATGACAATTCACAAGTAAGCTTTACCATCAAGTCCAAAGGGGGAGATTGTTGGCATTATGAGACAAGTGTTGTCCTTGATGGAAAATCACTCAGATGATAAATTATACTGTAGCAAAGTTATTTTCAAGTTCACGGAATTTTATGCAGAGAAAAGTTTACTTCATGTAGAGAAAAGTTCACATAATTTTATGCAAAGAAAAGTTTATTTCATGTAGAGAAAAGTTCACAGAATTTTATGCAGAGAAAAGTTTATTTCATGGTTGGTTCATGGTATTAGTCCCACAGTTTTTGATCCTATGGTTTTGGCCCGTGGTATTGGTCCATGATTTGAGGAAGAGCTTTCCTATATAAAGCAAAGGACATCATTTGGCTTGGATATGCTTTTGGGTTGAATATCTTAAGATCTGAAATATTGGGTTATTGTTTCAAAAGCTCGATCTATATGAAAGTGAAGTGAAAATCGAATATGTGAAGGGTGATATCTCGAACGCTGCAGCTACGGAAGTGCGGAGGTGCCACAGGAGACGCCACAGAGGTGCCACAGAAGGCGCAGTGCGGAGGCACCACAGGAGACGCCACAGAAGGCGCAGTGTGAAGGCGCCACAGAAGGCGATGCCACAGAGGTGCCACAGAAGGCGCAGTGCAGAGACGCCACAGAAGGCACAGTGTGGAGGCACCACAGGAGACGCCACAGAAGGCGCAGTGCGAAGGTGCCATAGAAGGCGCACTGCGGAGACGCCACAGAGGCGCCACAGAAGGCGCAGTGCGGAGACGCCACAGAAGGTGCAGTGCGGAGGTGCCACAGAAGGCGCAATGTGAAGGCGCCATAGAAGGCACAGTGCGGAGACGCCACAAAGGCGCCACAAGAGACGCAGTGCAGAGGCGCCACAGAAGGCGTAGTGCGGAGATGCCATAGAGGCGCCACAGAAGGCGCAGTGTGGAGGCGCCACAAAAGGCACAGTGCGAAGGCGCCATAGGAGACGCCACCGAGGCACCACCGAAGTTGCAGTGCGGAGGCGCCATAGAAGGCGCAACTGCGGAGGTACGCGGCGCCACAGAAGGTGCAGCTTCGGAGGTGCACGGCGCCACAGAAGGCATTACATGGGTGAAGTTGCGTACTTCTCTTGAAATCAATTTAGCTGTCCGTGTTTATCCTTACTGTGTTCTGGGTGTTGAAGTGATGTCTGGTTTCTAATCTGATAACAATAGTCTGAGAAGTGATTGATTATGTTCTTAATGACTCATCTTTATGTGATCTGATGGACTAGATCTGGTTGATGACTCATTTGTATATGTATTGATCTAGTGCTTGGGTAATTCAGAAGATTGTTTATGTGATTCAATGTTGTTGTTGGGTCCAGTATGAAAATTGGATGAAACATGGCCTTTCAAAGTATGTGTTGTGCTTCAGCGTATCCAGTATGGAAATTGATGAAAGGTGGTACCTGGAGGAGAGAAGATTGTAGGCCGGTGCCTACGTGCTAGTACTTAAGCTAGTACAAAAGCAAAGGGGAATCTTTGGACCATTGTAGCAGGTAGCAGCCTGCGTACTAGTAAATGGATCGGCTAGTACAAGAGCAAAGGGGGTTGTAGCTCCCGTACAGGTATAAGACTACACTTGTACAAATATTGTAAAAGGATTTTCTTATTAAGAAGAAGATTGAGATGACTTGCAGCAGGTGGTTTTCTCCCGCATTGGGTTTCCACCTTATATCATGGTGTTCTTGTGTGTGCCTTATGTGTGATGATCTATTCTTTGTTACTGCATATGTTAACTGATAATATGGTTGATAATGTTCTAATGCACTCATTGAAGATCAGTTAACTTAATCATAAGAAGTTGTGGACGTAGCATATATGAATTAGAGTTTGGAAATGAAAAAGTTTTATTAATTTGATAATACTGATTCACCCCCTCTCTCAGTATTATTTCCAACAGATGTCCCTCCTAAGTTCGGCATGCTATTGTTGAGAGGATGGATTAAGAGACTCGGTGGGACATTACAAGATGACCTATCTTATGCTATTGTCCTAGTTTTTGGAGGAGAAAGTAAGAGATTATATAGAGAAGCACAACCGACATACATCATCAGTGATGAGAAGGACCCTTCCAATCATCCTACTTATGCAATGGACATTGATTTTGGAGCATGTATACTCCAAATAGAAGAATCGCAGAAGGCCTCAATGCAGCTTAAGGACCCAACAGTGTAGGCCGAGGAAGAGCAAGGAAGTTATGTAGAAATTTTGAATAATATAACACTTACTCATAGATATTATCTTGATTATACACTATTTGCGGAATGCATGCATAATACATAACCTCCTCTACCATTGATCATCAATTTGCAATGTTCAGAAATAATCGCAGGTGCACATTGATACATCAAACGCACATATCAATGCAGTATGTAATGGGGAAGTATACAGCTGAAAACACCTGAATATATGTATATTATATTGATAGAGAACATGTAAGAATACATAGTACAATACTCATCACAAGTACTCAGTACTATCTCCAATCGCTACACACAAACTAGCTTAGACCTGAATCAATCATAGGTTCAAATCTCCTCCGCTTCTTGTGTGCCTCTACTGCCCAATCATGCATGAGAATAGATGAGAATAGAATGTGATCAAAACTCGTTTTCCTTTGGTTTGTACTGTGAAATCCTCATTGGCAATCTCAATCAATGATTGTGCAAATCTCATGCACAACTGTAGTCACAACCCACCCTTTCACCCACCTCTAACACTTGTCTCCACTGAACTGTCCATGCACTGACTTAACTGATGTATTCTTGAGTTGATTTATGAGTTAATAATTAGTGAATTAATTAATAACTAATTCACATGACTCATCACTAGTGTATTTGTTAGTTATACTAAATGCAACTAGTTTAACTAAGTCAAACTAAACACAACTCCATCAACTCCTCAATCAACTCCACCAAACTCAATCACTTGAGTTCTAACTGAAGTCCTTCATGCAATAGCTCAACTAATCCATAGGAAAAGTGTATTTCCTTCTTGTAGTTGCATGTGCCACATCCGTCGCTCGAACTGAAGTGCTGCGAGAGGATAAGATAATGTTTATAGTCCAAATATTATTAAGATCTAATAATATTTGACTGTTTTATTTTTAGACTCGCAGTCTAAAAATACACTCCGCCCATATGTCCAAAAATAGAAGTCCATCTATTTTTACCAACATGACCAATCATCCATAAATAGCATCCTGCAACTCATAGACCATGATCCATATGTCTAAAAATAGACATAGTCTAAAAATAGGCTTTGCGCCAAAAATAGCTTGCGGGCCCACTTAGTCAAGGCAACTTCTTTTCACTAAGCTCCATCATCTTGTTGCATTTTCAACAAGTTAGGATTGGGAAATGTTATTTGATGGAGCATGTTCGAGGGAGACTGCAGGAGGAGGGGTGGTGATGGTATCTCCATAACAAAAAAGCACACAACTATCTTTTCAGCTGCCATTAAAAGTCACAAACAATATAGCAAAGTATAAGGCTCTGATATTGGGACTGAATACAGCAAAAGGAAGAGGAATCAAGAACATAAAGGTGTTTGGAGACACTGATCTGATCATTCAGCAAGTAAACAGAACATTTCAAGCAAAGAACCCAAGGCTGAAAGCATACAAAGATGAGGTATGGAGACCCAAAGATTCTTTTGATAGTTTTTATATCTCATACATCCCTAGATCCAAAAATCAGCTTGCTAATTCCCTACTTGTTTATGCTAGCATGTTTATTCCTCCAATGCCTCCCAAACTTGTTTATGAAGTCCAAATGAAATAAAGACCATCCTTGCGTGATAATGTCCAGCATTGGAAAGTTTTTGAAGATGATGATGAATTGAATAGATTCTTGCAAGTCATTGATGAATTTTCCAAAATGCAAATTGACCAAGAAAATGAAGCCTTGCAAGAAAATCCTCAATCCCAGCTTAGAAATAAAATTGGCAAAAATAGCATTGCCCAACTCCCCAACAATCATATTATTAAGGGTCTAATTCCTTTAGAAAGATTGTTTGACCAGAATGATGTCACTTACAAGGCTGATCAAAAAGAAGAACAATCTGCAGTCTGCAAGCATGATATAGGGAGTCTAGGTCAGCATAGATATATAAATATCTCTACTAATTTGTTTGCTCACCAAAGTGCTGAATACTACAATTTAATGAAGCAATTTGCTGATGTCTTTGCTTGGGAATATAGTGACCTAAAAATGTATGATAAGAAGATTATACAGCACAAAATTCCTCTAGAGAAAGACACTAATCCTTTCAAACAGAAGTTGAGACCAATAAATCCTATGCTCCTCCCTTTGATTGAAAAAGAGGTTAAAAAGTTGTTGGCTGCGAAAATTATAGTTCCTCTCAGATTTTCCAAGTGGGTAGCCAATCTAGTAGTGGTGAGGAAGAAAAGTGGAGAATTCAGACTTTGTGTTGATTTCAGAAACTTAAACAAATGCTCAAAGAAAGACAACTATCCCCTACCCTAGATACAACATTTGTTACAGAACATTTGAGGAGCCAAAGTCATGTCTCTGATAGATAGATTTTCAGGCTTTAATTAGATTGTTGTAAATCCAGATGACAGGAGAAGACTGCATTCACCACTCCTTGGGGCACTTTTATGTATGCCAAGATGCCTTTTGGACTGATGAATGCTGGAGCCACCTTTCAGAGAGCTATGGATATAGTGTTTGTGGGAGAGACGGATAAGTTTGTCCTTATCTACCTTGATGATATAACAGTATACTCCAGTAGCCATCGAGACCATTTGCAGCATTTGAAGAAAGTGTTCTTGAAGTGCAGAAGGTTTGGGATTTCAGTCAATCCTAAGAAGTCACAATTTTCTTTAGAAGAAGGCAAGCTGTTAGGACATATCGTTTCTGCAGAAGGTGTCCGATTTGACCGAGAAAGAGTAAACGCAATACAGACTTTGTTTGTCCCGAGATCAAAGAAGGATATCCAGTCCTTTCTGGGCAAAATAAATTTTGTGAGGAGGTTTATACCAAATTTTGCAGAACTCGTGAAGCATATTACCTCCATGTTGAAGAAATGGCGAGAGAAAAAATGGACCGAGACAACAACAAAATCCTTTGACTCCATTAAGAAAGCAATTATGGAAGCTCCCACTTTAATTAGTCCAGACTACAACAAGGAGTTCCATATTTTCCCATTTGCTTCTGAAGACACCCTTGCAGTTGTTTTATTGCAAGCAGACCAAGAAGGTGCAGAGCATCCAGTGGCATTTTACAGCAAAACATTAAGGGATGCTAAGCTGGGCTATGGTAGTATTGAAAAACAAGCATATGCTCTTATCAAATCTCTGAAAGCTTTCAGAGTTTACGTTTTGCATTCAAAGATAATTGCATATGTACCCTCTGCTGCAATTAAAGATGTCCTAACACAAATTGATGCTTATGGAAGAAGGGCTAGATGGATAGAAAACTAATTGAATTTAATATAGAACTGAATCCCACTAAGCTTGTCAGAGGTCAGGGTCTTGCCAGGTTACTAGCTAAAGAAAATTGCAAAACATTGGACATTAATTTCATGAGCACAAATGCAGAGAATGTTCAAACAGAGGAAGATGGAGTAGCTGAACAAGGGAGAAAGTAGTGAGTGGCAGAAAATATAGCTTCGTGCGATTGGTATGTTGCAATAGTTAAATTCTTGCTAAAGCTAGAAATTCCTCCCAGCTTTACTCAAATTCAAGCGAGAACAATTAAGCTTAAAGCATCTAGATATTGTATTAATGGAAATCTACTCTATTGGAGGGATCCATTTGGAGTTCTTTTGAGGTGTCTCGAAAAAGAACAATTGGTAGACATTATGTAGCAATTTCACTCCACATGTGTGGAGGACACCGTTATTGGAAAACTACAGCCCATAAGATCCTCAGGGCTGGATATTATTGGCCCTCTTTATTTTTTCATGTATTTTCATTTGTTAAAACTTATGACACGTGCCAAAGATTTGAAGGGAAAGAGCAGTTGAAGTCCCTGCCCTTAAAACCAATACATGCAAAAGAACCTTTTCAGCAGTGGGGCTTGGATTTCAATGGTGAAATCAATCCATATTCGAGTGGCCAACACAGATGGATATTAGTAGCCACTAATTATTTTACTAAGTGGATTGAAGCAATTCCTACGAGGAAGGCTGATCATAAGCTGGTCATGAAGTTTTTAATTGAAAATATCTTTACCAGATTTGGTTGTCCACATAGATTAGTCACATATAATGAAGCAACCTTCAGGGCAAAAGAATTGGTGGAAATGTGTAATTCAATGGGCATTAATTTGGTTCATTCCACCTCATATAACCCTCAAGGTAATGGTCTAGCAGAATCTTCCAACAAGAGTTTAATAAGGATAATTAAGAAGTTGTTGGATGATAACAAGAAGTATTGGGATTCTAAGCTCAAATATGCACCTTGGGCTGACTAAGTGACCATCAAAAGGTCCACAGGGAATTCTCCATTTAAGTTGGTGTATGGCACAGAGGCAATATTTCCAATTCATCTTACCCTCCTCATGGCAAAGTTCCTGCAACAAGAACAGAGTGAGGGAGAAGACATGGCAGAGAGAATCACAGATTTAGCAGAAGTACATCAGATTAGAGAACAGTTGGTTGAAAGGGCTGCAGCACATCAGAAAATGATCAAGGAAGCTTTTGACAAGAGGACAAAAACAAATAATTTTCAGGTTGGATACTTGGTCCTGAAATGGGATGCACTGAAAGAAAAGAAAGACAATCATGGGAAATTTGATGCTTTTTAGAAAGGGCCTTTTATTATTTCTCAGGTCCAAGGGAACAATACCTTCATACTGCAAAGTATGGGGAAAGAAGCAGTTTTGGATGGCCTAGTTAATGGGCGTTTTCTCAAAATTTATGTTGTTTAAGAGCTTTTGGCCTTAAAGTTGTAAATATTCTATTTCATCAGTTTAGTATAAGCAAAGTAGACTCCATACCCAATGGAACACTAGGAATTTTACTAATTTGTTTTTCATCAGGAAGGCATTGATCTGCAGGTTCTTGAGACCTCACAGGGAGGATCTCATCCCCAGAAGGAGCCAGTGTTAGCTCTACTATATTATTCAACTGTTAAAGCTATAAAGGGAGCTCGGCCGTGTGTTTTGTGCTGAAAGGAGGCCTGCATCCATTCGTTTCCTCAATTCCCTTTCATTTTCCTTATTCTCCCTCAACCCCTTCAACTCTGTTTTTCTACCTACAACCCTGTGTGATCCCCTCTTCGATTTAGCCCCTCAACGCTAAGGCTTCACCCATATAACCGCACCTACACAAACGAGAGTTATAAGACAATCTAGTGCTTTCCCGTCATATGAGTCACATAAGACAGATGCGTTATTTCCCGCCGTCTAATCGTCCATCTCCCGATCCAATGGTAATCGCTCGTCCCGTTGTCGAAACCTGCATGTGCGTTAACCCGCGGGGAAAGTGGTTTTCCGTTTCATCAAACCGCTGTAAAGAAACGAGAGGAGGAGGGTCTTCCCTTTCAAATACCTTCTTATTAGGTATGTCCCCATGATGACAATCATCATGAAGTACTTCTCTTATGAAGGAAGGTTCTCTAGGCTCTACACATACCATATTAGAGTGCTTATGCACTTCACAAGGGTCAAATTTCTCAATATCCCATACTATCTATTCAGAAGCATAGACAAAATGGCTTACATTGTGCAAAAGAGAGATTATAACCAGCAAATGAATAGCCTTTCCCATCACTCATTGATCAATATCATTTTCCTTCATCACCTTGATTAGTTGCATATTTCATGGGACAATTTCATTGCCAATGATATTTTCACTACTCCACAAGCTCCACATGCTCAAGATATTCCTTCTTCATCTCATCCCATTGATAATCATGCTGAAGACATACCCCTCTATCTTAGCCCACTCCATCTATTCCTCCATGGGTTCTGCCTATTTCACCACCATCATCACCATTGCATGGTCATACAGAGTCACCTAGGAGAGCTAAGGTCAACAAGCGTAAAGGGGCTAAAATAGGCATATTTACTAGAACATATCAAAAAGGGCATAGGCAGGTGTTTACCCCACAAATTGTGGGATGGGGCGTGCCTTCTTTGTCAATAAAGAAGGTACATAAGGGAAAGCAAAAGATCACAGAAGTAGATGAGCATGAGGAAGCCATGCAAGAGGTGACGATCCTCATGATGAGGAGGCAAATTTTTACCTAGTTGACTTGGATCAGCTAGATGAACATGAAACTTCTAGTTTTCTTGTAAAGGAGAAGGATGTCCAAATTAGAGATCTTCAGACTAACTTAGATAGAGCTAACTTTGTCATTTCTTTTCTTGAGCAGGAAAACAAGTAGCTAAAGGCCAAAATTCTGATCAATGAGGTGAAACTCATCAAGGCTCAAAGAGAAGCAAATAAAGCAAAGGTCGTTCTTGATGAAGCATATGGGAAGTATGGTGTTTCTGATGAGGAAGAAGACCAAATTCCAAGAAAGAGGCCCCTCACTAGAGGGCTCAAAAGAGCTCTAGAACTAGAGAGGCAAAAAGAGGTTGAATTTGCCAATGAGCTCACTTTGAATGAGCAGTTTACCATCATGATCAATGAGGACTGGGAATATTGTTTTGAAAGGGTAAATGAGCATATTGAGAAGCTCTTGAAGAATTCAAAGAGGGACAATGACTTACAAAGAAAGATGGCCAAATAGTACTTCAAGAAAAACAAAATTGCAAGGTCCAAGCTCCAAAAGGTCAAAACAAGACTTGAAACCCTAGCCAAGCAAAAGAAGGAAGACACACTTGAAGTCCTTTCTGAGACATCACTAATTGCCTAAAATATCTCATTAGCCTTCCACAAATCAAATTTTGAAGAATTTTGAGCAATTTTGAAAATTTTGGAGTTTTTTTTACATTTTTAGCAGTTTTTGCATGAGTCACACTGCCAAAAGCGTAGTGCCCTCGGAATTGTGCTTTTCGTAGAGGCCTTCAAATGAAAAATGGGCACCACCATTCCAATTAGAGGGCCAAATACAGTGAGGAATACCACTTTTCTAAGCTTTTTTGGGTCAACTCGGAAGTAAAAAAAACACCCAAAAAATCATGTTTCTGCCATGTTTTGGAGGGTGCCGCTCCACTTTTGACCAGCCTTGGGTGAATCAACATTTGGAGGGTCAAAAATTGACCATTTTGGAAACTAAAGGTAGATCTGGAAACTAGATAGGAAATATGTTCCAATGAGCTATCTTGGACTCAATTTGGACACTAGTAACACTCTCAAAAGTGGATCTGAAGTTGGTGATGTGCTTAGGACACTCCCACTACACTTTTGACACAAATTATATGAGTTTCATCATTTTGTAATTTTCTCAATTTTGAGAGTTTCACCTTGAAAAATCATGTTTTTGCAAATGTAATTAATATATGTAAATGTAATAATGACGTTTTAAAGTTACCAAGGGTAAATACATTAGGTGTAAACTCTTTTTGTGATGTAATGAATTAGTTTCCAACAAGTGAGGGATGAGTGAGTTTGACCTCCTAGCACTCTAAGGTTTGAGTTCAAATTTCGATGGAACAACTCCTTATCTCATGGATTTGACCCCTAAGGATGGGAGAAGTTGTTTGTTGGCTATATTTATCATTTCTTGACTCATTTCATAGGTTGGATGTTGTTGTATTAGTGAGAAACACTATTGTAATAAGTATTTGACAGAAATTTAATGAATGAGTTGCAACTATTTTGATGGAATAGCTGTGGTATGGAATTTTGACATGGTTTCTTCTTATGTTGCATATGTTTGATTGTTTTTTACTCTCATGTTTCATTTCACTTCTATGATATGTTGATTTTCAAGTTGATGAGCAGAATACATCTTACATGATGTGTTTTGGGGAAATCTTCATAAATTGTCCATTTTCATTAGTTTAGAAAGAATACATAATTGTCTTGCTCTTTCTAGAACCTCACCATCCATCTCACTCAAGAACCTTAAAATGTTTGACTGTCTACCTACCTTGCTCCATGAGATGTGTGCAATCATACCCTTATTTGTGGTGACCTATTCTCTCTCACCTAATCCTCATCGAGCAACCCAATTTCAAACATTCAAGCCCTTATGCACATCATAACTAGCCTAAAACCCTAATTCATCAAGCTCTCTTGGCTATGGTTTTGTGGAGAGAGCTCTCTACGCTTGGTAGGGGTAGATACCAAGTCAAAAGTTTGTCCTCATCAACTTAATGGAGCTAGAGAGGAGTAATAACACATTTAAAAAAATATTGTTAAGTCTTACAAAATTAATATCTTCATATTATTAATTTGGAAATATTTGATTCTAATCAATATCATTTAAAAATATTATAGTCATTAGTTCAAAATCAATATCATAACTATTAATAGTTGAAAACTTCAATCAAAAGAAAGAAAAAAAATTGAATTCAACAATAGCAATTTTCCCAATTAAAAACCATCCCATTTAAGAATCACCATAATCCTGCATGAAAATAATTTCTTAATACCATTAAGTTTTGGAGTAATGTCTAAAAGAGAATTTTTAGAATTTGTGATTTATTTTTAGTTAGAATGTAGTGAGAAAATATATGATTTATATTATTTAAAAAACAAACCTATAAAACATTTTAATAAAAAATTTACTAATTAAATTAGTGATTTCACTGAATTTTTCAAAAATATAAAAAAACTTTTCCAAAAATAACACTTGACTTTAAAAAACTGCCACTTCGTCCACACCAGAGAATCGATAATCAACATAATTTTAATTCGTATACTTTTCTGTACCAAAATATGGCCAGAAAACCAACCCGGTGGATTTGGTTTCTAAAAACATTAAGAATATTACAAATATCCTTATTTCCATGAAAAAGCAATCTCAAACTCCATTTTAGCAGATAACTGAATGCGTCGCTTTGCAGAAACACAGATGCAGAGTATCTACAGGCCTGCATTGATTACAATATTTGTTCAGTTAGACTACAAGGAACATGAAACAAATAGCCACCTACTTTAGAATGTCGAAAATAATTTTATTAACTCATAAGAATTTATGATAACAAGTACAGTGAAAGGCTGCGACTGTGAGTAATGTTACAGGAAACTCCAGAAAAAAAATAAATGAGATCCTGAAGAGAACCATCGGAGGTCATGTTGGCTGAAGAATGCCGAAGGGAGTAGATGCCCAATGAAGAGGAGGGTGCTTTTCAGGGAACCAGGGTGCAGGGCGATCTTGGTGGTGCGGTGCTTCGTTTGAAAGGAAGAGGTTCCCTCGGCAAGCTGCCTGAGTTCCCACTCTGTCAGGTTTAATACAGAGCTGCCTATTTAACCGCGGAAAAAAGAGCTTGGCCACTGGGGTTATCAGTGTCCTCTGCGAGGATTGATGTCCATGGTTTGTACTCTGATTTTAGTCTCCTCGTTCAGATGGTGAACCGCGTATCTTTTTTTTAGCTGTGAGGATGAGAAAAGTTTACTTCATGTAGAGAAAAGTTCACGGAATTTTATGCAAAGAAAAGTTTATTTCATGTAGAGAAAAGTTCACGGAATTTTATGCAGAGAAAAGTTTATTTCATGGTTGGTTCATGGTATTAGTCCCACAGTTTTTGATCCTATGGTTTTGGCCCGTGGTATTGGTCCATGATTTGAGGAAGAGCTTTCCTATACAAAGCAAAGGAGATCATTTGGCTTGGATATGCTTTTGGGTTGAATATCTTAAGATCTGAAATATTGGGTTATTGTTTCAAAAGCTCGATCTATATGAAAGTGAAGTGAAAATCGAATATGTGAAGGGTGATATCTCGAACGCTGCAGCTACGGAAGTGCGGAGGTGCCACACGAGACGCCACAGAGGTGCCACAGAAGGCGCAGTGCGGAGGCACCACAGGAGATGCCACAGAAGGCGCAGTGTGAAGGCGCAGTGCGGAGGCGCCACAGGAGATGCCACAGAAGGCGCAGTGCGAAGGCGCCACAGAAGGCGCACTGCGGAGACGCCACAGAAGGCGCACTGCGGAGACGCCACAGAGGCGCCACAGAAGGCGCAGTGCGGAGATGCCACAGAGGGCGCAGTGCGGAGGCGCCACAGAAGGCGCAGTGTGAAGGCACCATAGAAGGCGCAGTGCGAAGACGCCACAGAGCCACCACAGAAGATGCAGTGTGGAGGCGCCACAGAAGGCGTACTGCGGAGATGCCATAGAGGCGCCACAGAAGGCGCAGTGTGGAGGCGCAGTGCGGAGGCGCCACAGGAGACGCCACTGAGGTGCCACCGAAGGTGCAGTGCGGAGGCACCATAGAAGGCGCAACTGCGGAGGTGCGCGGCGCCACAGAAGGCGCAGCTGTGGAGGTGCGCGGCGCCACAGAAGGCATTACATGGGTGAAGTTGCGTACTTCTCTTGAAATCAATTTAGTTGTCCGTGTTTATCCTTGCTGTGTTCTGGGTGTTGAAGTGATGTCTGGTTTCTAATCTGATAACAACAGTCTGAGAAGTGATTGATTATGTTCTTACTGACTCATCTTTATGTGATCTCATGGACTAGATCTGGTTGATGACTCACTTGTATATGTATTGATCTAGTGCTTGGGTAATTCAGAAGATTGTTTATGTGCTTCAATGTTGTTGTTGGGTCCAGTATGAAAATTGGATGAAACGTGGCCTTTCAGAGTATGTGTTGTGCTTCAGCGTATCCAGTATGAAAATTGATGAAACGTGGTACCTCGAGGAGAGAAGATTGTAGGCCGGCGCCTACGTGCTAGTACTTAAGCTAGTACAAAAATCAAAGGGGAATCTTTGGAGCATTGTAGCAGGTAGGAGCCTGCGTACTAGTAAATGGATCGGCTACTACAAGAGAAAAGGGGGTTGTAGCTCTCGTACTGGTATAAGACTGCACCAGTACAAATATTGTAAAAGGATTTTCTTATTAAGAAGAAGATTGAGATGACTTGCAGCAGGTGGTTTCCTCCC
>APFE030395295.1:0-13488 GCA_000404065.3 Pinus taeda
AATTAGTCAGTTACGACTACCTCTCATGGAAATGGTCATACGTTTGAATGACTTACTTAACACAGTTGAATCCCAAAAATGATATCTGATATGGAGGTTCTCGATTCAATGTTAATACACGTGCCTTCCTTTCGAGGTTATTTGTCAGAATCGATTCACAAACTCTCAAATTATCTATGCATAGAAGAATGATGGGCTGAAACTAAGTAGCAAAACAAAAATTTTAAATTTTGAAATGTCGTTTGATTCAATGTTTTAGAGTTCCAAAGGTTCTAGGTCGGGATCAACTGACAGAACTCCAAGCTTAAGGGTTTGGACTCGATTCACAAACCCTCGGAATTTCTAGAGAATGAAGGAATGATAATCTGAAACTTTGATCGACTGAAATCCCTCGAGCATGGAGGAATTATGGCAGTCAAAGCAAGCCAAAATTATAACCTAAAACTACGATCAAGTGAAAATTCCTAGGGCATGAAGGAATTATGACTTGAAACGTCACTCAAATGGAACTCTGACAAAATACTGAAATTTTTGTTGAAATTTCTCTTGAATGAGTGCAGTTACGAATATTTTTTATCCTACTTCATGCAGAATTGGACACAGAAGAAGGCGTTTTTATGTGGTGCTATGACGGAGGAAACCTGTGAAGGTTAAACTACTACATTAGATGGCCAATGGTCATCCTCAAATCCTTAGGCTTCATTCTCTTTTTTCTACTGAAAAGCAAATACCCAACTGGATATCACAAGCAAAAACTTATGTTAGCGCTCTATGTAGTCAGGGTAAACTAATGGATGCATTTCCCACCATAAATGTCATGAACCAGCAAGGCTTTAGACTAGACTCTGACATCTACGGTGCTCTCTTGCATGCCTGTACTCATATCAAGATCAAGGCACTTCCACAAGCTCAACAAGTCCACACCCACATTCTGATTAGAGGATTGTAACAGGATGTTTTTCTAGCAACGAAACTTGTTAACTTTTATGCCGCATGTGGGAATCGGGGGAACGCACGCCTGGTTTTTGATAAATGGAAAAAGAGGAATGTTTTCTTATGGAATGCTATGATCAAAGGGTATGCTTGGAATGGCCCCTGCGATTTGGCCATTAACCTCTATTACCAAATGCAAAACGAAGGTACCCAGCAAGATGGTTATACTTATCCCTTTGTTTTGAAGGCTTGTGCTGGCTTATCGGCTCTGCAAGAGGGCAAGGAGATTCATTATCAGATAATTAGAAGTGGACGGGAATGTGATGTGTTTGTGGGCACTGCACTTATTGATATCTACACTAAATGTGAGAGTATTGAGGATGCATGGCAAGTGTTTGATAAAATCTCTGAGTGAAATGTGGTTTCACGGAATGGAATGATTGCCGGATATGCTCAGAATGGACATCGTGAGGAGACGTTGGAACTAGTTCGTCAAATGCAAGTTGAAGGCATAAAGCCTGATGTAGTAACCTTTGTGAACATGCTCCCCATCTGTGCCCGCTTGGAGATTCTAAAACATGGTAAGGAGATCCATAGTTACATCATTAGAAATGAACTTGATTCATATGTGAATGTGGGCACTTCCCTTGTTGATATATCTGCCAAATGTGGGAACATAGACTATGCACGACAGTTGTTTGAAAAAATGTCTAAAAGAGATGTGGTTTCATGGAATGCCATGATTGCGGGTTATGTTCAGAATGGACATGCCAATGAGGCCTTGGAACTCTTTCATCAAATGCAACTACTACCCCAAGTGACGCTCAACGCGGTTACCCTGTTGAGCGTGCTCCCGGCATGCGGCCATTTAGCAGCTCTGGAAGAAGGTAAGTGGATCCATGACTATGTAGTTAGAAATGGATTTGAGGTAGATGTGCCTATGGGTACTACTCTCATCGATATGTATGCTAAATGTGGGAGCATAGAGATTGCTCAACAACTCTTTGATGGAATGTCAAAGAGAGACTTGATTTCATGGAATGGGCATGGTGATGAAGCTCTTGAACTCTTTTCTCAGATGCAACAGACAGGCATGAAACCAGACCATATCACATTCATTGGTATTTTGACTGCTTACAGTCATTCAGGCCTTGTGCATGAAGGCTGACAATGCTTTGACTACATGAGTCGAGAATATTGCATCACGCCCACACTGGAGCACTATGCTTGTATGGTTAACCTTCTTGGCCGCGCTGGGCATTTATATGAGGCAGAAATATTAATTAATAATATGCCATTGGAACCCGATGTTGGTGTGTGGGGAACCTTGCTTGGTGCCTGCAGAACTCACCATAATATAGAGCTAGCAGAACGTGCAGCAGAGCACCTTTTTCAGTTAGAGCCAAAAAAGGCTGGAAATTATGTACTATTATCCAATATTTATGCTGCAGTTGGACGGTGGGACTGTGTAGCAAAGGTGAGAGAAATGATAAAGGATAGGGGATTAATAAAAAGTCCAGGATGTAGCAGGATTGAACCCACAATCATTCATTCCTTGTGGGAGACAAATCACACCCACAATCAGAGGAAATCTATGCAATGTGGGAAAGCTTGTTGGAGCAGATGAAGAAGGCAGGTTATGTGGCTGACAGGAGCTTTGTTTTGCATGATGTGGAAGACGATGATAAAGAATTCATCATTGGTACCCACAGTGAGAAGCTGGCAATTTCTTTTGGGATTCTAAGAACAGACCCGGCGGCAAAAATTTAGATTACCAAGAACCTCCGGGTGTGTGGCGATTGCCACAGTGCCATAAAGTATGTCTCGAAAATTGTTGGTCGAGAAATTATTGTGAGGGACCCCAATCCTTTCCATCATTTCAGAGACGGATTGTGTTCTTGTGGTGATTACTGGTAATATAATTTTTTTCTCTCTGGAAGTACTTATGCAGCGCAACTAATGCTAAACCATATTGTAGAGATCCCATCTGATATCTCCCATACGCTTATTCACTACAGAATGCCCTCGTTGAAGCCGAACATTGTCAGGTAACCAAAATAATAACTTAGGGAACCACTATGAGGGGGAATTAATTATGAATAAAATGTTAAAACATCCTACAAACAAAACATTACATACTTTTTGGGTAATAGTAATTGTAAGAGGGAACAAGCACAAGCATGAATACAACTTAAGTTCGCTTCAATTTTCAAAATAACCCAATATTTGGACATATATGTGCATTTTACAATAAGCTGATGCCATGAATATGGGCAATAAAAGCAAGATGGCAGTCAATATTTTCCATTTTGATAGACAGTCTGATGAAAATACAGATGGAAAGATTCAAAGAAAGGGAGCGAAGTTACAAGCAACAAGATTGAACTCTAAATAAACATGAACTCTACAATTTATTATCATAAAAATAAACTGTGAAACCTTTGACAATTCCTCCATCGGGGATGACTTAGATGTTGCATAGGATGGTGTTTCTGAATAGAAGAAGAGACCAAACTCGAATTGTTCAAAAACTAAAGCTTGGATCCAATATATATATCATCTCGCATTCGGTGACATAACATTCAAGCAGTTGAACGATGATGACGAGTCTTTCTATATACTCGAAACGTGATTCATAAATGGCTACTGTGGAATTAGTTTCGAACACTAAAACTCAAGATTAACACTAAAACCAAGATTTGGTTGCTACACTAAACAATCGTGAACTGGTCAGTTTTAAACTTGATAGGGTAGAACTACAGTCAAACAAAGCAACTATATGGCTAGACTGGAGAACTGATACACTGCAACCCTGTCACTAGTAGATGATGATCAATGGAATCGTATTTTTATCTATTTTCAGTTTTTTGATGATTTATTTTTTGTGAACGAGGTGGTTATTAGTCAATGTAGTAACGTTATCGCTGTCGAAAATAATGAAAGTTCCCTTGAAATAGAGAGCAATCTTGCACAAGCATAGAGCAACAAAACCTTTGTGCCAACACACTTAAAAGTTGGACATGTGCAGACTGGATGTCTGGCAACTTAGCAAGTAATTAGTAAGTAGCAAGCTCATTATTAGATCACAGCATTCAGGCGTCTTACTTCATGTCTTAGTGGAAAGAGACATGATATTTTTTTTGCATCCTATTTATGTATATAATTTGGCATCCATTTGTCTTTTTTCATCATATTTACGCCGTAAGGCGTTTCCCTCTAAAATCAACTCCCCTCTCTGCCTACCTGTCATCTTGTAATCCACACGATTATATGTTAGACAATTGCAACAATTTCAGCCATTCATTCAAAAGGGTTGCCCAAACGGTTTGGGCATTTCATTTGGCATGAGGTCGAATAGTTTCATATGCGGCAGAAGCGGTTCGGTGGATCATGCATTACTTGAGCTTTATCGCTGCAGGCCAGAGATTTTCTGATGAAAAATATTTATTAGTAGATCGAACATTCACTGCACAGAAAGTTCCTCTGTGGTTTGCCCTTCGGCCTCACCCTCAGGTAAAGTTCCGAGGTCTGTATGATCACCCACTTCATTTTCTTCTGGCATATCCTAAGAAATAGCATCTCCAGCATCACAATGTACAGATTCCATGGTTGAATTTGTTTGTAAATAGGCTGAAATCTCATCGCCTTCAGAAGCTTTATCAGTATCAGATGTGGTTTCATGATCTCTAGTTAAATTATGCTAAGCAATTGCTTCATCTTGGTCCAATGAAGTAAGGCCTTTGGCATCTTCTGACATTACACCGTGAGGCACTCCTATCTCACCCTCCGCTATGCCTTGATCTACAAAAGAAACACGCTCAGTGTTAGCCGACTTGGTCTGACCAGTCCGTCTGTCCCATGCTTTGATTCTGAAGTTGTCGAATCATGGAACCCATTATCTGAGTCTGCCTGAATGTCATGTTTGGTTGTTGCATTATTTTCCCTACCAATTTCATGTTCTTCAGCTATAATAACTTCTTTGTTATTTCTTCTTGTTTCTTTCCATCTGCTTCTGCTTTCGTATCCTGAACAGAATCGCTATGAGTGGCATTGGTTTCCTGATTCTTTTCTTCCAGTTTCTTGCCTTCTTGCGCTATATTTGGATCAACCACAGCACCATCCTTACCACTCCAGACTGCTAATCTCATTCTGTTTTGGAACAACTTCCTCAATATTCATTGTACCTGAAAACGTTTCCTTAACATTTTCTCCTTCAGAACTGAGATTTGAGGAAGCAGTCTCATTTTTTCAAGAACTGTTCGAGTGACTTGAAAAACTCTGTAGAATTCCTTTCCACGTCCTCTCTGCCAGTGGCAAGAGGATGATCCAATCCATGTCCAATTTCAGTCTGATTTTCTGCATTTTTGTCTTCAAGACTTTTCTTATTGATGTGCTCTTTATCTTTAGATTCTGCAACTTCATCCTCGCTCTCATTATGTTCAGTTTGATTTTCAGCATTGTTGTCTTCAGTCTAATTTTCTGCATTATTGTGCTCTTTATCTTTAGATTCTACAATTTCGTCCTCGCTCTCGTTATGTTCAGTTTGGTTTTCAGCATTTTGTCTTCAAGACTTTGCTCATTGTCGTGCTCTTTATCTTTAGACTCTGGGATTTACTCCTGGCTCTCATTGTTTTCATCTTTAGCCTCTGGGGATTCCTCTGTATCCCCATTTTCCTGTTTCATCTGCGCAAACTTGGCTCCCACATCACCATTTCGTTCCTCTTCCACTGCCTCTGACTCCTTCCCTGCTTCATTATTCATGGCATTCTGTTTAATTCTTTCATGCTCCTCCTGACTCTCTTTTTCAGTCTTTTCATCCTCGTGGCGATCTAGCTCATCATCTCCACTACCATGATCTTCATTACCATTTTCCTCCACCGTCTCATGCCGATCCACGGTCTACTCTTCCTCCTTAGTATTTCCTTCATGCTTCACCACATCCACAGTATCACCAACATCCTGAGGGATTTCCACTTTCCCTTTATGCCCAAATACATCACTGTTCCATCTGCTGCCACCATCACCACTGGCCTTAGCCTTCAGAGACGCCTGTTTCTGATATGCCTGCTTCTTATCATGAGAATGCTTAACCTGATACAACAACCATATGCTCACAGCAACCAGTAAGGCTATCTGAAACGCATGCTTGACCTTGAATCCCTTGGATCTCGGATACCGGTTAGATCCCTGCTTGAACATGATATTAATAGCCCAAATTCTTCAATTCAAAAACCCAACTTCCAGCAGAACAATCCCAATAACCTCAAAATGTCTTCAACCTATCTAGCATATCAAAGCCCAAAATCATTCAATGCAGACACCCAACTTGGAGCAAATCATTCCCAGCAAAATTCCCTTAAGACGTATTCGAAGTCTTTATTCTTTGAGAATACACTCAAAACCGCAGATTTGGGCCCCACGGATTCTTTGAAAACACACTCAAAACCGCAGATTTGGATTAGTACGTTGTTGAATCAATCCCAGTGCAATAATCAAACCAAATGGGTACCCACCATCAATCTCTTCAACAACCTGAAACATACACAGATGTTCTCATCTAAGTGTATGAAGAGAGAGTGTTTTGGTTTTGTTTATTATCCTACTACCAAAAACTCAAGGAATAAACACGGTATTATTTCCCAAATATTTTTGCAGACTGTCTAATGTATGACCTTGACATAACTAAGGTTCCCATATCTTTAATTTCCAAATGCACATCATATGTGTGGGCTTCAAGCTAGAATTCATGGAGGTATGCCTATAACAGGTCAACATGTAGCTGGTGAAGTAACCTATATAGGATTTCATGGTAATAGTACAATGCTATTGTTTCCATCCCCAAAATTTGTAACACCTCCTTGGGCAACATAGTGGAAACACGGGAGGAAATGCCTCAGATGAAGAAAATGCCTCAGATATCCCAATTTTTTACTTACCTAGCTAAATTTTAAACTTCAATTTTTCAATATGATATTTCTATTTTAGCATTTTAGTTTACTATAGCCTTATCGAAAACGAAAGAAACTGTAAATATAGCAAATCTCATCCTATTCCTCAACAAAAACATATCCATAAAACTTGCCAGCCCTTGACAAAGAGCAAAGCCCAAGGTGGGAATTTTCAAAGTACAACAGTTGTTGCAAGACTTCTTTAATGAGAATCAGATCTGCAAAAGCATTAACCCCAATGAGGCAGTTGCCTACGAAGCTGCATAGCAATGTAGACCAATTTTACTTTCATTTTTGGGTAGAAAAACATAAAAAAGAGTAATGAAGATTATTCAGTTCGCAGTCTAAGATAGACTGCATTAACCACCAACTTATATGGGTATTTGTGCATGGATTTCAGATTTTAGAATGAAGTCAGTCCTGATTGGAATGTGAGCTATGCTCAGCAAGATCATATATGTCGAAAATTATGTGTGAATGGATTGAAACATTGAACTAGATTTGGTCTTCATAAACTGCTTGGCATGAGCATCAAAATGTTGTTGTTGAGGAGGTCTTCTTCATCCACTGCTCAGAAAACCACATACATTGATTCATTATATGGAGGCATGGGCTTTTATTCAACAATAATTAAAGCTAGGTCTGAAGAGCTGAAAACAAATCTATTTGCAAAGTGCATGGAGCCTATAGAAAAGTGTTTGACATGCTAAGATGGTAAGATATTCATCCATGATATTGTTTTGGTTAGTGGGAATTCTCGAATGACAACATTTGTTGCAGGACTTCTTTGATGGGAATGAGCTCTGCAAAAGAATTAACAATGATTAAGTTGTTTCTTACGGAGTTCCATTGCAAGTTTTCATTCTAAGAGGAGGCAATGGGTGTATAAGAACTGTTACTTCTTGATGTTGCTCCTCTTTCTCTTGGTCACAATACAAAAGGAAGTGTTATGAATGTTTTGATTCCCGGAAACAAAACCATTCCTAGAAAGAAGAAAAAGGTCTTTCCTACATAGAC
Source organism: Pinus taeda (assembly GCA_000404065.3). Lineage (NCBI taxonomy): Eukaryota > Viridiplantae > Streptophyta > Pinopsida > Pinales > Pinaceae > Pinus > Pinus taeda. The sequence goes on from APFE030395295.1 coordinate 7,899, forward strand.
AAGCTTGGTGTTCTCATCTGAGTGTATGAAGAGAGAGTGTTTTGGGTTTCTTTATTATAATTTTAAGATGGTAAGAGATTCATCCATGATATTGTTTTGGTTAGTGGAAATTCTCAAAGCACAAAAGTTGTTGCAGGAATTATTTAATGGGAATGAGCTCTGCAAAAGCATTAACATTGATGTGATTGTTGCTTTTGCATTGCAAGCTGCCATTCTAAGTGGAGGAGGCAATGGATGTACAAGACCTGTTACTTCTTGACTTGATCACACTAAAGCTGGAAGTGTTATTAATTTTTTTATTCCTAGAAACACAACCATTCCTTGAAAGAAGAAATAGGTCTTTCCTACATACTCAATTGACAAGCTTGGTGTTCTCATCTAAGTGTGCGAAGAGAGAGTGTTTTGGTTTTGTTGATTATGATGCTAAGATGGCAAGAGATTCATCCATGATATTATTTTGGTTGGTGGGAATTCTCAAATCACAACAATTGTTGCAGGCCTCTTTAATGGGAATGATCTTTACAAAAGAATTAAAATTGATGTGGTTGTTGCTTACGGAGGAGGCAATGGATGTACAAGACCTGTTACTTCTTGATGTTGCTGATCTTTCGCTTGGTCACAATACAACCGGAAGTGTTATGAACGTTTTTATTCCCAGAAACACAACCATTCCTTCAAAGAAGAAATAGGTCTTTCCTACATACTCAATTGACAAGCTTGGTGTTCTCATCTGAGTGTATGAAGAGAGAGTGTTTTGGTTTTGTTGATTATCCTACTGCCACAAACTCAAGGAAGAAACACGGTATTATTTCCCAAATATTTTTGCAGACTGTCTGATGTATGACCTTGACATAACTAAGGTTCCCATATCTTTAATTTCCAGATGCACATCATATGTGTAGGCTTCAAGCTAGAATTCATGGAGGTATGCCTATAACAGGTCAACATGTAGCTGGTGAAGTAACCTGTATAGGATTTCACGGTAATAGTACGATGCTACTGTTTCCATCCCCAAAATTTGTAGCACCTCCTTGGGCAACATAGTGGAAACACGGGAGGAAATGCCTCAGATGAAGAAAATGCCTCAGATATCCCAATTTTTTACTTACCTACCTAAATTTTAAACTTCAATTTTTCAATATGATATTTCTATTTTATCATTTTAGTTTACTGTAGCCTGATCAAAAACGAAAGAAACTGTAAATATAGCAAATCTCATCCTATTCCTCAACAACAACATATCCATAAAAATTGCCAGCCCTTGACAAAGAGCAAAGCCCAAGGTGGGAATTTTCAAAGTACGACATTTGGTGCAAGACTTCTTGAATGAGAATCAGATCTGCAAAAGCTTTAACCCTAAAGAGGCAGTTGCCTACGAAGCTGCATAGCAATGTAGACCAATTTTACTTTCAGTTTTGGGTAGAAAAACATAAAAAAGAGTAATGAAGGTTATTCAGTTCGCAGTCTAAGATAGACTGCATTAACCACCAACTTCTACGGGTATTTGTGTATGGATTTAAAATTTGAGAATGAAGTCAGTCATGATTGGAACGTTACCTATACTCAACAAGATCATATATGTCGAAAATTATGTGTGAATGGATTGAACCATTGAACTAGATTTTGGTCTTCATAAACTGCTTGGCATGAGCATCAAAATGTTGTTGTTGAGGAGGTCTTCTTCATCCACTGCTCAGACAACCATATGTATTGATTCATTATATGGAGGCATGGGCTTTTATTCAACAATAACTAAAGCTAGGTCTGAAGAGCTGAAAACAAATCTATTTTCAAAGTGCATGGAGCCTATAGAAAAGTGTTTGACATGCTAAGATGGTAAGAGATTCATCCATGATATTTTTTTGGTTAGTGGGAATTCTCGAATCACAACAGTTGTTGCAGGACTTCTTTGATGGGAATGAGCTCTGCAAAAGCATTAACAATGATTAGGTTGTTGCTTATGGAGTTGCATTGCAAGTTTCCATTCTAAGAGGAGGCAACAGGAGTATAAGAACTGTTACTTTTTTATGTTGCTCCTCTTTCTCTTGGTCACAATACAAAATGAAGTTTTATGAATGTTTCTACTCCCAGAAACACAGCCATTCCTAGAAAGAAGAAATAGGTCTTTCCTACATAGACAAGCTTGGTGTTCTCATCTGAGGGTATGAAGAGAGAGTGTTTTGGTTTTCTTTATTATGATGTTAAGATGGTAAGAGATTCATCCATGATATTGTTTTGGTTAGTGGAAATTCTCAAAGCACAATAGTTGTTGCAGGAATTATTTAATGGGAATGAGCTCCGCAAAAGCATTAACACTGATGTGGTTGTTGCTTTTGCATTTGCATTCTAAGTGGAGGAGGCAATGGATGTACAAGACCTGTTACTTCTTGACATGATCGCAATAAAGCCAGAAGTGTTATGAATTTTTTTATTCCCAGAAACACAACCATTCCTTGAAAGAAGAAATAGGTCTTTCCTACATACTCAATTGACAAGCTTGGTGTTCTCATCTGAGTGTGCGAAGAGAGAGTGTTTTGGTTTTGTTGATTATGATGCTAAGATGGCAAGAGATTCATCCATGATATTATTTTGGCTAGTGGGAATTCTGAAATCACAACAATTGTTGTAGGGTTTCTTTAATGGGAATGATCTTTACAAAAGAATTAAAACTGATGAGGTTGTTGCTTACCAAGTTATGTTCAAATTTTAATTCTTTAGTTGATCTCTTAATTTACACAATTGTTCCTTCTCAAATTCTTTAGTCATTCTTTTCAAATTCTTCAATAATCCTTTATTGTGTACAACTATTTCATCAAGCTTCCTAAAGCTTTAGTATATTCCTAGAATACAAAACTAAAATGATATCTTGTTCTTTAACAATTCATTTTATGCATGGTTGAGAGAAAAATGCATATTATGCTAATCGAGGAATTTTTTTCGCTTGCCGAACTTATAGTATTGAATTTAACACACTAACACTTTACAACAATGAACTAACAATATTCATGATGAAAATAACAATATGGAAGATTTATCTGCATAATGAAGAAGGCAATATGGGAGATTCCAATCACATTCCAAAGCATTTTTTAAAATGTGGATGTGACAAAAGGTTCTTGTGGAAGGTGTTGTTTGTATATGGGAAATTTCTTGATCATTGTGTATAATACTAATGTTGATAGATATGTCTACTAAGTGGTTCCAGTTAATGGGGCATTGATTTGAGCGTTCAATATATTTTTATACTTTATCGAAGTATTCTTTTGTTGTATTTGTGTTCTTCAATTTATGCCTTACGACGTTTCCTTTGCAACATCTGGTGCAAATGCTAGTTATATTTTCAATAATTTTGGTAAGCTCTAATTTTCTAGTTGATGTGTTTCATATTTATAAATAATCTCAAAAACAATTATGCACCATGATGAAATAAATGTCAATAATTTGCTATTTCACAATTAAATTAAAATTTATAAATCTCAATGATTTGTTAATTCACAATTAAATTAACATTTATAAGTAAAAGGAATACCAAAGTAAATTTTAGTTTAGTTTAGATATTTTTTAGTGGTTTAGTTTTAGTGTTATTTTAGTGACTAAATTAAATTTATATATCTAAAAAAAATATAACATTATTACGATTCACTCCCAATAACATTGCCAAAATCAAAAGGAGAAGAGGTATGCTTGAAAAGGAAAGTAAAATGAAGCAAACAAAGAAAATGATTCATATGCATCACCGTATAAATATTTGGGAGAATTATTTACAATAATTTCACTACAGCTCCAATGTAATCGAAATGGGGTAATGTCGACATAACTTCCCTACAGATTGCATTGGCCTTTTTCGAGTACCATCATCTGTTAACACGACCATGAAAAGCATGTGGTTCCGTGGTCCCCGGTCCCTCCCTGCGTATGTATCAAAAATGCTATTTCAGGTTGATCGCGGTCAAAATTGACGTCCGACCAACAATTCCGGAGAGCAGAATACCTGGCCAGTTTGAAATGTCGTTTGAAATGCCAATCAAAGATTTCAAATTTCTGAAGTAACCGTTGTGATGTGCATGTAATGCGAAAAAGGCCAATAACGATGTAAGTTCCATGAAGCACGTCGATTATGTGGTCTCCGCTCCCTCCCTGCGCATGCCTACAAAACCGTCACACAATCAAGTAGTTCATTCCATCACTCCACATCCTTATCAAACTTCCGTTTCTTGTTATTCCGACATGTAGAATGCCTTTCTTGTTATTCCGATGTGCAGAATGGTTTGGAAGTTCCGGTAACTGATTTTAAATTTCCTAACGTTCGATGAGTGCCTCATTTGTCTATAAAACCACATACAGTTTTAAAGCATTCATTTCATTCCTCTCATATCTTTGGCACTCTGAATTGTAGGTGGGTCGTGTGGATGGCCGATCTCTCTATATTTGTTGTGTGTTTTTATATAGGTGATGTCTACAGTTTCTCTGTGGTTTCTGTTGCTCAGAGGCTATCCGAAAGCTTTGGATGAATGGAGACGAAGCTTTTCTTCCATGGAAAAATTTGGTATGATTTCATTCCTGTTATGCTAAACTTTTCTCCACTCAGATTTGAGCTTTCACCTCAGATTTCATGGAAGGAAACATATGTTTTGTGTTTTTTTAAAATCTGGTATGATTTCATTCCTATTATGCTAAACTTTTCTCCACTCAGATTTGAGCTTTCACCTCAGATTTCATAGAAGGAAAGATATGTTTTGTGTTTTTTAGTATTTTGTTTCGAAATTTTCGTGTAAGCTTAATTGATTTTTTATGTGTTATTAAATTTTATTGTCTACCCAGGTAGCTGCGGTTGCATACGTTCATCCTTGGATAATTGTGACAAACAGAGTTGGTCCGACCCTCTATCAATCATAACAGGTAAATAGATATGCAATTATCATTCATACTTTAGCTTTTCTATAATAAGAATAACAAATATAATTCTTATGTGTACCATATCATATTTTCAGTGTTTTCGAGTGTGTTTCTCACCTTTCTATATTACTTTTATTCCTCAATTTTTCTATGTTTACTGTTGCTTTGTGTTGCTACTTCTATGCATTTATCTTATTCCTAAAATTCTGTGTTGATCGTTTCTTTGTGTTACTATTTCTTTGAACATTATGCCCGCCTTAAAACCACCGAAATTTCTCTTTCTATGTTAGGAACACGCAGTTTAGAGTCTCAGGGTTATACTGTACCAATCTCTTTCTATGTTATATGTTTTCATTTATATTTTTCTTCAGGTTTGCCATACAAATCTGAGACAAGCTACGTCCATGAATATGAGCAACTTACATCCTTCAGTGTATAAATGGGACGTTATAAACTTACATTCTTCAGTGTATAAATGGGACGTTGTAAACTTAGCAACCTATTGTTTTTGTCATAAACTCTTCTTGAGTTCAGCTTTTAAGAGCGTCAAAGCCGTATAACTCTTCTTGAGTTCACCTTGCAATATAACAACACATTGTTAAAATAAACTCTTCTTGAGTTCAGCTTTTAAGAGCGTCAAAGCCGTATAACTCTTCTTGAGTTCACCTTGCAATATAACAACACATTGTTAAAA
>APFE030395298.1:0-10861 GCA_000404065.3 Pinus taeda
TCCTCCACAAGTGCAAGAATCTCCATACTAAGAAATGGTCAACAAGGTCCAAAGAATTGAATGGTAGAGTCGTGAATGCTTACAATTTTGTTTCACAATATCAACACAACCACCTCTCCACCTCCTTCAAGGACACCTGTCACATCAAAGCATCATTTTGCTCTCGAAGTTGCACAAGAAATGTGGGTTGTTATGCATCAGATTTCCTCATCTCTATGTGGAGATTGATTAGTAAGAAGTGTTTGATAATAGGTCACCGATTCCTATTCATTTTCACAATGCTAAACCAAATGTTGACTGTCATGGGAGGATAGCACAGGAAATCATATTGTGTTGGAATCACTTGATCATTGCCTTATATAATAATTTGGTATTGTGCTCACCCTCTCTAAGCAACTAAACTTGGGACTTCTATTAGCATAAAAAATCCTCTTTCTTTTAGTGTTGCTATGGCTAGTTAATATTTATTCCATGTACTTTGATAATTTCTTTTAATTTCCCACTTTGGATAATTTGTTGTTAGATCAGTTGCATCCTACTTTCCAAGGCTTCTTATTTAAAATAACATTTCCAACTTGTTTCCTATTTTAATAATTGGTCTTTATTTTTAGCTCCTTAAATGTGTGCTTCTTGTTCATACCATGGATCTTAATTCCCTCAAATAGCCACAAGATTTCCCTTGGAATCCCAAACCTAAAAGAACTATTATGGGGCCCTATCTTCAGATCCAAATCCAGTTGGATTGGCCAATTGTTCAAACAACTTCAACAAATATGTATTTGTTAATCAAATCTTTAGATACTAAAAATTTCTCTAACCACCTCACTACTTGGTGCATACCCACCCCATTATTTGTACCTACGTTAACAAGTGCCATGTCATGTATCAAAGCCCTAAATTATCTGATCCCTTCTTTATTTTATTCAAGAGATGCAATTGAATTGTAATCTCCTCATATTATCATCCACATGTAAAGATATGATCCATAATTGTTCCAAGAAGGCTACCCTCTCTATCAAGATATGGGAACCATACTAGACAAACACTCATTTCTTTTGAGCAAAGCTACTACAACCATTCAAATAAGATTCAATGGGCTATCCAATATGGTAAGACTACCTCCCACTGCTTCTTAAATATGGCTAGTCCTCTAACATTGCCTTTGGCATCTATGGCCATGACTACACATTCCTTCCCAAAATGAGCTACAATATTATAAATTTTCTTGCAGAAAATTTGTTGCATTAATGTAATTGAAGACTTTTCCTTGATTACTCTATCTCTAAAATACCTTTGTTTTCTGAAGATATTTTTGTTGGTGATATTCCAAGAGATGGTTCTCATTGCAAAAGTTGTTTGATGGGAAAAAAAAAACCTCAATGAGGGGCATGATTTTCATTGGCCATCTAGTTTCCTACTATTTGAAAGGCTCCTAGAGCTTCTTTTCTCCAGTTTTTTTTTGGATATTTAAGTGGTCACTCTATAAACCCCTATTTATGAAAGATAAATAACTTAGTAAATGCAATGATAATATTTTTTAAGCAATTATGACTAATATTATTACTTTATTAAATTTTGAACATACCCTATTTGTACTAAAAATAATCAAACATTTATTTTCAATAAACATTTAGTTTAAATATATAAATGACATGTAAATAAATATGAGTTAGAACTGGAAAGTATATAAATTAGGAAAAATAAATAAATTATTATTTAGATATAAAATATATATGATAAAAAACAATTATAAAAAAAAATTAAATTTATGCTAATTATCCATATTAATATATTTTAATATTAATAATTTATTTTTTAAACTTAAATTGGGATTTAATTGATATCAATAAGATAACCAACATGGATTGCTTTTAAATTTGTACGAGAGATAAATATTTAAAGATCCAGGTTAACATTTAAAAAAAAATGGATCTATAAAGATGAAAACAAACATGTCAACAGATTTGATCTCTAAAATTATTTTATTATTAATATTCCTAATATATTAAATAATTATTTATTTTTAAAATTAAACTAAATATTAATATTTTTAATGTTTTTAAAATTTTAAATTAAATTTGGAGTTCCCTTGTCAAAATATTACATTTACTCAACCAATATTTGCTCAAGCTTTTCATATAAAACTGAAAAATGTAAAAACTATATACACACATTTCACTGGGAATGAATCCTGACACCAGCGAATACTCGCAATTCCCCTAAATGCCTTACCGGGGATTGCCCTAGGTTGAAAGCCCATATTTACAAGAACTTATTTGCGCGTACCGTGACTTATAACACTTAAAGAAATTGAAAATAAACACCATCCATTTAAAACCCCCAAAAATTTCACCTTAAAACTTGATTGAAACCTGTGAATTATGCCCGTTTAAGGAGGGTCGGATAGAGATTTAAGAACTGGGAGATAGTGGGGCATCAAACTAGGAAACTGGGAGACTAAATTTGTTCCTGCAGAGAGAGCATTCAAGTTTAGAAAGTTTCCAATGAAACCAAGAAAAAATGCAGGTCCCATGAAAAAGGTGACTGCAAGGCAATCGTTTTGTTGCCCATTCGGTGGACAGCGTCTCCTGACATATTGCGCATATCAATGTGTCGCCCTCGCCATCATCTTCAATGGTTACGGTTTCGGAAGAGGCAACAGCGGCTAAGGGATAGCTCCTGTAGAGAGCAATGAATCGGTCTCGAAAATGAAGATTGAGATCGAAATGTTCGACTCTCAATTGTATAGAATTAGCAGTATTACTATCGTTTTCCAAGAGTTGCAGTACCCGATTACAATCTGCAAAACTTCCACTCCATACAACTTGTTGGCTCCACACATTTCCATCGAGCGGCCCCAATCTACGATGATTCTCAGCAAAACAATGTTGATGTTTTCAGCCATTGCAGCCTGGATATTCCTTTGGCCACTGTAGTTGAGAGGACGCCATTCAAACTCGGGTTTCTGTCCAATGTCATCTAATTGACGTGCGTACACATTATCCCAAACACTCTCGAATTCCCAGTCCTTATCCCAAGCATTCTCCAATTCCCAGTCACTATCCCAGTCACTATCTTCGCTATCTCCTTCAATCCATCTAAACGTTACACTAGAGATCAGGTGCTGTTGAACGGGGTCGTCGTTTTGGGTGGATGCCCCTCCTTCATGTGAAAGGCCATCAGCTGTACTTGTTAGAGTCGAAGGTACATATTCTTCCATTTCCCATAAGATCATGTCTCTAATTATTGTGTTTTCCATGTGACACTTAACCCTCTCGAGAATTTCTCTAGCAAGATTGGTATTATCATTATCGCTTACATTTCGTGATTCCTCCATCTCGTCGCCTTCTCAAAGAGTTTGCGAATATATCCTGAAAGAGCGCGATACAAGATTTTCTTCCCATAACTGTAATGCTTTATATATTTATACTATCGTTTTAGAGTTTGTAATAACTGTAATGCTTTATATATTCGTTTTAGAGTTTGTAATATAGTTGAGTTATCTTTCGCATGCAGACTAGAAGAATGACTAGCTTTTAGTCTGCCTTCAATTGAGCCTCAAACATAATTTGTTTGCCGTGGCTTACCTTTCATTATTCCAACTCGTTGCAACCATTTAAGTCGTTTATTTAGTCACTGTTTAAAATCACATAGCGTATACGCATTAATAATTCTTGAAGGATTAGTTAATTTGAAAATCTTTATAGCTTTTTGTTATTAACATAGTTATATTAACAGGGTTGTTAGGTAATTTGAAAATGTTTATAGTTTTTTATTATTAGCATAGTTATATTAATAGGGTGGTTAAAATAGGTTAGATTAATATTGTTTTTCATTTTTTAATTTTAATTATTGGTATATTGGCTTATGGAAGGTTCAAAGTGATTTTGATTGAGATATTTTAACAATTTTATTAATGTTGTTGAGTAAGTTGATAACTAGAATATTTGGTAGGATTAGTGGAACATAGCAAGAGCCATATTATAGTAAAATATGGTAAAATTATATTTCAGAAATAAATGATTAATTGTGGTGGCCATGGTTGTGCATGTTAAACTATGCTTTACTTGAAATTATGTCTCTACATTGCTCTCTATTTAAGCTTTTGCGATGGTCTACCTCTTCATCTGGTCATGATGATGAACCACACTTGTTGGTTCGAAACGTGTTGGCCAAAAAATTTTCTCATGTGATTTCTACTGAAAGACTTTGTTTAAATAATTGAATATGGTTAACAATTTTTCCTCTAGTTGATTGTGGTTGGACATTTTGAATATGGTTGACAATGAATAACTATGATTTTAGGCTATCATGTGAACCAAGGGAAGAGATCTTTTAGCCTAGATCTAAGGATACATTTTTGTGGCCAATGTTCAAAGTTGGGCACCTAAAGTCTTCTCCTTTTATATATTCTCTCATTAAATAACATATCACCACAACACACAATGGGTTGTAATTAATAACCTTTAAGACAATTACATCGATCCAAATTTCAAAAACTGGAGGACACCTTATAAAAACTATTAGATTTCTTAGGGTTAAAGGACCTTAGACATAAAATACTCTACTTATTAAAAGAAAAGGGAAATTATGTATGCTACTCTTACATCAAACTCCTAGAAAATAAAATATTTCATGGACACATGTCCATGAGACATTAAATATTTATGCCATTTTTTTGCATCTCTGAAGGACTCATCCAGGTTCATCTTTAGTTAGAAGACCCTTCGACTTCACCAAATACTCATAGAAATCTTTTTTTTATTTTCACTTTGCAATTCTTTGATTGAGCATATGCTCTATGTGAAACTCTTTGAAAGTGGGTAATTGCTTCTTCCATCGAATCTCTTTTGCATCTTTCCCATCCTCTACTTCAAGTTCTCTATGGGGATGAACTTGTACAACATTAAATATAGGAGAGAGCCTTCTATCACCGGGTATGTCATTCTGATATCCATTTGCTAATAACTTTCTAAATTTTCTTCAACTTTAGCTTATTATACTCAACTTTTGAAAACCCTTATCTTCTCAAAAGGACTTTAAGTGATCGCCAACTCCAAAGCTCGCTTCTCTTTCTTCGAGATCCTAACTTTTTATATACTTTTGGCTACTTTCTTGTAGCTATTATTTAATTTGTTCATGTATTCTCTACAAGACTATGACAACTTACTCTACACTAGCTCTTCCAACTTCTTATTTTCCTAAATTTCTAAGTTCAAAGCTTAGACATTCCATACTAATTGATTTCCACGACGTGATAAAACTCAAGATTTTATTGTTTTCCTTTAACCTATTGACAAATTCTACATTTATCCACAAACTTCCTCACGTTAGTTCTCATTCTGTGCTAATAAAAATAAAAACTTAATTAGCAATATGTTTTATCATAGCCAAAATAACCATCTTATCATCCACTATGTTTTTCCTTCAACAAATTTACTCTTATCAATCCCTCATAAATCATTAAGATTGTGTGACTGTGATAGATTTTATTTTGTAATATTTAGGGCATGAGTATCTAAGTGTGATCGACATCCTTTTTATTTTTTCTTATTACATAGTCACACTTTGTTTTATATATGCAATACTTGGTAACCTTTTATATATTGTCTAGTGAATGTACACTATGAGTTTGAATTTGTTGGACACCTAATCCTCTAAGGGTTGGTGGGGAAGCTAAACAATCAAAGGGAGTCCAAGAGACTACTTCAAATATGAAACCAAGGGTCACTAGACTTGTATAAATATCTATCATTATGAATAGTAATGCATTCAAGGCTGATCCTTCATATCTTTTTTCTTCCCCATAGTTGTGTTTAACATGGTATCAAATCCGGTGGTCTCTTGCCATGCTCTAGTGTGAGCCACTTATTTTCTGTGCCATTTATTGATCTATGTCTATGTGATTTTGAACTCTACTCCAAAAATTCCATTTTCGATATTATTATTTTCTTGTCTGTCTTTCAATTTTTTGTTGGAGCCCATTTTATGTGTGTTTTTCAGGCTTGTCAATAACGTCTTTGTCCACCATTCTAAATCTAGATATAGTCATTCTAGAAATTGAGACCAAGGAAACAATTATTCAATAATACATGTTTTATCTTATGCATAATAACACCCTTTCTTTCTCCTTGATTTGGAAACATATGTTTTGGGAAATCAACACTTGGTATTCGCAAATGTCTCCCTATTTTAAGGCTGTCATAGGAGCATTCATTGAATAAATGGTTTTATGAGCACGAGGAGCTCAATTATTTGGAATCTCCTTTCAAAATTTTATTTCTCTCCACATTGGTCCTAGATAGAAAGTATCTGCATAGTTCACATACTGTGAACGTGAGTTCTAGCCTCCACCATGCTTTCCAAGAAGATCACTTGAGAGTTGATGTTGAACAATTCCCAAGTATTTTTCCTATGGAGATGAAGGACCCATCACTTATTTTAGGTCCCTATACTACTAGTGTAACACCTTATTATTATTAGTGAAACCCCCTTATTGTATTGTTCTGCCCATGTATTCTAATATTTTTATTATTTTTCCCCATAGAAACCCACTATTGTTATTGTTTTTCCCTTACAATATTATCATTATGTGGGCTCTAATTATAATGTGACCCTTAGACTCCTATACATAAAAAGGAGGTCTTATCATTTGTATCATCCAAGAATTTTTCATTTGTGTAATGTAAAAGAGGTTTCCCCCTTGAAGAGACTGACTTTGAAGTGGTTGATCTATCTATTTTTCTATTTTATGAGCTGGTTGAGTAACTTTTGGTATCAAAGATTTGGATTCTAGGGATTTTCTCCTTCGAACAGGGCATTGTGGAATTTTGGCTATAACGTTTTTTTATACGAAGTTGCAGAAGTTGAAATTAAAACCCATTTGATATGAAATCTGGATGGACCTCATGTTCGAATTTCAAATCTTGTGTCTCTACATTTTCAAAGATACGAGCTAAGGATGTTAGGGTTTTGGTAGGCTCCCCAATTCCATCTCAAATAAGTGACCTTGGGAAAATTGTCGTAACTTTCTCTCTAAGCATCAGATTCAAATACAAATAGGACGTAATGCAGTTTTTTGGGTATCATTTTCTGTGCCTAATATCAAAACAGTGAGACACGACACTTTGTACAAGTTCGATCTACTGAACTAGTCTATAATCTAGTTATTGTGGAAGGTTGGGAATACCTCTTTTTTGGAGAATCCAATCTCAATCAGACTTGTGGGATTGGAAAGAAGACTCATAGGGATACCACGGGAAGACATTTCAAACCTTGGCGATCCCAAATTACAGATATACAATAGATTCAATATCAAGCTCCTACAAAGTGAAAAAAAGGTTTCTAGTTTTTTAAAAATTGCATAGCTTCTGTTTGAAAAATCATTTTGACATAATTGAAAGGGCATAGTGAAGCATATATAAAAAATTTTATTTGAAAATGACTCGAAGCAAGAAAATAAAAACACCTATTAAGCAATTCAAAAGCTCTACCATGACTCCTAAAGAGGAGGAATAAATGTAACATTATATATCAAAATTAGGACGCCAAATGCGACAAATTTCTCTCTCACAAAATGTAACATAAACCATCAAGCTATGATCAACAAGATCAATGGCATAGAAGAAAAATTGAATGGAAATATGGAATACTTGAAGAAATACGTTGAAGGTTTGAAGGAAGTTGGGACAAAGTCACTACAAGAAAAGCTTTCTAATGGTGAAAAGGTAGTAGAGGAAACTCATGATGAGAACAAAAGATATCTTAATCATGATTTCGTAGAACCTAATGTTGGATTGAATATCCACCATATTCCAAAGACTAATATGAGGAAATTTGATTGAAGGATACTGTAACATGGATACTATAGATGGACAATATTTGGATCTCCATAATGTGAAAATCACACAAAAGGAATGTATTGCAACTTTATATTTAGAACCCAATAAGTTTGTATGGTATCGATGACTTTTCTTTGTAAACAGATTGTCACCTGGTCCATTTTTATGGAGGAATTGATAGCACATTATGAGTATACAAAGTGAAACACATTCTTTCTCGAATTGATAAATCTCAAACAAAAGGGTTCCATGGTAGAGCACATTGAGGACTTCCAAAAATTGAATATAAGGGTAAACAATATTCTAGAGGAGCATAGGGTTGATGTCTTCATAGAGAATTTGAAGGATAAAATCCAACATCTGGTCGCCTTTGAGAACCTGATTCATTGGAGAAGGCATTCAGGTTGGGAAGAAAAATTGAAAGAAAAATTATGGCAACAAGGAAACTAACCACTCATAACTATAAAGATGGCAGTCACATTGTTGCTCCTATCCTCCCATAACCTACAAGGTTGACACCACAAAAATTGGAAGAAAAAATAGAAAAAGGTATTTGTTACAATTGTGATAGAAAATACACTAAAGGTCATAAGTGTGCCGAGAAGAAATTAGTTTACATAGACTATGAAGAGGAGGAAGAAAAGGATAAAAAAATGTCAAAATAAGAGGATATACACCACGAACCAACCCTACAGAAACAAGAAATGAATCTGACTATATCTTGTAATGCATTGGCACGAATTACCAGTCCTTAAACTCTCAAGATTGAATGACATATCAAGAAGAAAAATATTCAGGTAGTGAAAGCTCACATCGAGCATTGACAAAAAGTTGGACAACTTTTAAAGGATAACCTCACTTTGGCGCAAAATCAAATGAAACAACATGCACATGAACATCAATGTGGAATAAGTTTTGATGTAGGCGACTGGGTATTTTTACGGATACAACCACACAAACAAAGGTCCCTCAAGCAATCTAAGAGGGATAAATTATCACAAAAGTACTATGGTCCTTACAAGGTGTTGCAAAAGATTGTATTTTTGACGTGGTTAAAACCCTCAAAGAGGGAAACAGTCCACGGCCTGAGCCAACGCGGCCACTTCAGGGAATTTATTAATAAAAGAATGAAAATTTACATAAGCTTCTCTCGTGAACGATTAACCTACAAATGACCCTCCATGCACTTTAAATAGAAATCATGGACCAATCGGGTGCCAAGCCACGGATCAAGTGTCGGTAATACCGAGGAGAGAATGAACCGTCGGATCACTACATATCGTGACCGTCGGATTGTAAGTTACAAAATGTACAACGGTAAAGAAACACACTTTACCTAACTCTATACCCCTAACTCTATACTAGACCAAGTTATACTTAACTATTCCTATGTGTCGGAATATCCTAACAATTGTTACTATGGCATGCAAATTGGATCTCCCTGCATCTTCCCAAGTGCACCCAGTTTTCCATATTTCCTGTTTAAAGAAGGTTATAGGTGACAAGCTCCAAGTTCAAACAATATTATTGGGACTAGACAAAGAAGGAAAAATCATATTGGAACTTGAAGCAGTCACAGATACACGAACTCGACATCTACAAAATCGATCAATTTCAAAGTATCTCATCAAGTGGAAGATCTTACCCATCGAAGATTTCACATGAGAGAATGAGAATTTTATACATAAACATCCATAACTACTCAAGCATTGAGGAAAACACTTTTTGAAGGAGAGGGTCAGCTTAGGTCCCTATACTACTAGTGTAGCTCATTACTGTTGTTCATGAAACCTCCTTATTGTATTCGTGTGCCTATGTATTCCCCATATTCTTATTATTGTGCCCCATAGAATCCCACTATTGTTATTGTTGTTTCCTTACAATATTATTTTTATGTAGGCTCTAATTATATTCTAACCCCTTACACTACTATATATAGAAAGGAGGTCTTATCATTTGAATCATCCAAGATTTGTTCATTTGTGTAATGTAAAGGAGGTTCCCTCTCAAAGAGGCTAATTTTTAGGTCATTGATATATATATTCTTTGATTTTGTGAGTTGGTTGCATAACAACTTAGCTTGGTCTGTGAAGAGAATTATGTATCTATGCGTGTTTAACTAGATGGTGTTTGTGGAGTGAATATGTTGCTTCAGATGAGAAAGAGAATTTCGTAGGTGGAAATGTGAAGTGGAACTAATAGCCAAATAGATCCTTACCAACATTAAAGAGTGAACGAATTTGTAATGAAATTCTTGTTCACCCTGGAGCATGTTTAAATTGTTGCATTTTCATACAAGCAAAACCCTCTAGAAAGGCATCGACCATATCTCTGAGCCATAGTAGGATTGCTAACATAAGATGCATTGTCTCAAAGGTATGCATTGGATGGCCATTCTACTTAAGATGTAACCATTCTATTTAGTGAGTAGTCGTGGATGCTTTGAGAAGCAAGTGAGAAGTTTTTCCTTTTTATGTTGACTCTGCAAATACAAACTTATGAAAATGAAGTTATAATTGCTCAAACCATTGTTCAATCCAAAGAAAATATTTGGTTTAATATTAATGAATCAATTATTGAATTATGGCCTTAGATTATTTTGAACGGGAAGAATTATTACTGAAATGAAAGGAGACGGTGGCAGAAGTAAAGGAAGACCTCGACCAAAAACCAGGAGATGCTACAAAAATAATCAAGTTATGAATTCCAAGACAAAAGAAGAGCTTGCATAATATGGTTTTGAAGACAGAACTTAAGTTGTCTTGGAGGCGAGAAGGGTACATACTAAAAGAAATTTATTGCTACAACTGGAGAATAAATGTCATAATTTAGAGCTCCAAATTAAAAAATTTCACAGTTTAATTCATTACATGTAAAAGGACTTCCAAGTCTACATGGTATAGGTAATAAATTAAATCCACTCAATTATTAGAATTTACCTCACAAAAAAAGAAGTCACCACACTATATAAAATGTTGATACGGTCATTAAAATTGAACCCACTGACAATAATATAGTAA
>APFE030395300.1:5705-140864 GCA_000404065.3 Pinus taeda
TCCTTCAAAGAAGTTGCTTCTCATGATGAATGGAAAGAAGCAATGCAAAAGGAGTATGATGCCCTGATAAAGAATGGCACTTGGAAGTTGGTTGATCCTCCATTAGGAACCAAACCAATTGGCTGCAAGTGGATCTATAAGAACAAGTATAAAGTTGATGGCTCACTTAATAAGCACAAAGCTAGGCTTGTGGCAAAAGGTTTTTCACAGAAGGAAGGGTTCGATTATGAGGATACTTTTGCCCCCACAGCAAAATGGGCTACCATCCAGACACTCTTTGCCCTAGCAGCTCAGAACAGTTGGAAAGTCCATCAAATGGATGTAAAAACTTCTTTCTTGAATGGAGATCTAAAAGAGAATGTTTGTATGTCCCGGCCTGAAGGATTTGTTGTGAAAGGACATGAACATAAATTTTTCAAACTTGTGAAATCCTTGTATGGCCTCAAACAAGCACCGCGAGCCTGGTATGAAAAACTAACTAAGCATCTTCTAAAACTCAATTTCAAGCATTATGATCTTGATGATGCAACTTTATTTGTCAAGAAAGTTGGAAAAATAGTTATATATCTTGTGGTATATGTAGATGATATTTTGATGATAGGGAACAATGAAAGCTACATTGCATCCATAAAGAAGGAATTGAGGAAAGGTTTTGAAATGACTGATTTGGGTTATGTTCATTACTATCTTGGTATTGAAGTAATTCAACATCTGAAGTCCATATTTATTTCTCAAAAGAGGTACATTGGAGATTCGTTGAATAGGTTTGGCATGACAGAATGCAATCCTCTTACCACTCCAATGGAACAAAACTTAAAGCTCACATCCATTGAAGGAAAATAATTTGAGGATTCAACAAAGTATAGACTGCTTGTAGGAAGTCTCAACTACCTAACTACTACCAGACTAGACATTTCGTTTGTTGTTGGAATCCTCTCCAAGTTTATGCAAAAGCCTTGTGAGGGACATTGGTCTACTGCAAAAAGAGTTCTAAGGTACTTGAAGGGAACTCAATACCTTGGAATCAAGTATAGATAGGTGGATGACTTCAGCTTGATTGGATACTCTGATTTAGACTTCGATGGAGACAAAGAAACTGGAGTATCCACTCATGATTGACAATAACTTGGCAATAAAGTTGGCCAAGAACCCAAAGTTCCATGATCAAACGAAGCACATCAATACTAAATATCGTCTGATTCAACATCATGTTGAGGCCAAAACAATCCATCTTCGCCATTGTTCCACTAATGAGAAAATGGCAGACATCTTCACCAAAGTGCTTGGAAGAGAAAAGCTTGAATGATTCAGAACGATGCTTGGACTCACCAACATCCCTTCAGATTAATGGGGGGAATTTTGACACCTAATCATCGGGATTGGGTGAATAAGTGTAATTGATGTAAATAAATAATGGAAAATATGAAGATTCATCGGGAGATGAAATTAATAGTCTCTCCCTCATGAATATAATAAAGACCAACCTGAATGAATATCAATGAATTGATTCAGAGGAGTTACTGCCTGTCTGATAGGTTTCAAGGGAATTTAATCCTTGGGAGTAGGTTTCCCCATACTTTGACACTTATCACATCGACTGGTGTATCTTTTGGCATATTGGTGAAAAGTGGGCCACTAGTAGCCAGCTTGTAGAACCTTGAAAGTTGTCCTATTGGCAGCAAAGTGACCTCCACAAGGGCTGTCATTGCAGGTTGAGAGAATGTCAAAGAATTCCTCTTCCCTAACACATCTCCTCAAAATTTGGTTTGGTCCTCATTTGAAGAGATTTCCCCCAATCCAAGTGAAACGGGAAATCTTCCTTACAATTCTGCTCTTCTCCCTAGATGACAGATTTGGAGGGAATTCTACAACAACTAGGTAGTTTCCTATGAAAGAAAAAAATGAAGAGAGAATTGAAATAGAAAATAGGCATTCATCTGACAGCTAGCCATCAACCATCCCTTCTTCACCTACAGGCAAAGCAAGTCTAGACATAAAATTTACAACTACATTTTCTTTACCTGCCTTGTCAATGATAGTTAGATGGAACTGTTGCAATAGAAGAAACCATATAATAATTATAGCATTCACATCAAGCTTGTTCATTAATATTTGATAGCAGCATGGTCAGTATGCACAAAGGTTTGATATCCAGTGATGTAGTGTTTGAACTTGTTCAAAGAGTGGACAATAGCTAGGAGTTCCTTCTCAATTACAGTGTAATTCAATT
Organism: Pinus taeda; assembly: GCA_000404065.3. Classification (NCBI taxonomy): domain Eukaryota; kingdom Viridiplantae; phylum Streptophyta; class Pinopsida; order Pinales; family Pinaceae; genus Pinus; species Pinus taeda. The sequence goes on from APFE030395300.1 coordinate 7,936, forward strand.
CAGCGTTAGATAGGTTATTGCTAATGAATTAAATGGCATAAGGAAACTTGTCATCTATCTATCCTAGAGCTTCTCCTATAGCTTTTCCTAATGCATCAGCATGGATGTGGAAAGGAAGATCCATTTTCAGGCCTTTAAGTATGGGTGAAGAAGTCAATTTGTCCTTCAAGATTGCTAGGGCCTCTTGGAAACTAGTTGACCACCAAAATTCAGATTCCTTGGCCAAAAATCCAAATGATGGTGAGGCTACCTTGTTGAAGTCTTTAATAAACCTCCTATATTATCTAGCTAAGCCCAAGAAGCTCCTAACATCCTTATGCTTTTGAGTAGGGACCCTTTTTATGATGGTAATTTTGTTTCAGTCCGCTTGTATTCCCTCCTAAGATATTGAATGGACTAGGACATTGCCTGTTTTCATCAGGAATTCACACTTCTCCGGACTAAGCAAGAGGTTCCTTTCAATGCACTTCCAAAGGACATTCCCCAAGTTAGAGAGAACCTCCAGGAAGTCACACCCATAGGGAGTGAAATCATCCATATAGATCTCTACATAGTCATGAAATAGCTCAGCAAAGATGCTCAGAACTGCCCTTTGAAAAGTGGCAGGGGCATTACATATTCCAAAAGGAAGGACCCTATAAGCAAAGGTACCACAAGGGCAGGTGAATGTAGTTTTATCTTGGTCCTTTGGGTTGATCTAGATCTGATTATAGCCACCGAATCCATCCAGAAAAGAGAATAATTTCTTCCCTGCAAGACCATCCAAGGCTTGATCAAGGAAAGGTAAAGGGAAATTCTCTTTTCTAGTATATTTGTTCAACTCTTTGTAATCCACATAGATCCTCCACTTTCCATTCTTATTTGGGACCAAAACTATAGGGGATGTTGGCCCTCATTTTTGGTCTAGTTTTGCTTAAGAAAACATACTTAATTCTTATCTTTTCCATCCATTTTCCATCACATCCACCTAATTTTGATGCATTTTATGAATATTCAGGTATTTAATTTTAATTTTTCAATTTCTAGAAGTTTTTATGAAAATTGAATTTCAAGTGCAATTTTTGGACAGAATCAGAAATTCCCATAATTGCTATATGATGTCATATTTGCAAGACACCTAGGCACGATCCGGATACGTTTATGGAAATTTTGGGAACTAGGACTAAACTAAATCCAATTGGTTTAGTCAAATCAAGCTAAATCAGGCCCGGTCAAAGCCAGTCAACCATGGCCAGTCACTCAGAAAATCCCTAGAAAATAGGGCAGTTTTATGATTTCATGGGATTTTCGTATTTTTAGTGATAGTTTGGATGAATTCGACTTCGATAGGTGGATATGGATAGATATAGTTGTTAGATATACTTTAGATTAGTTTGTTTCATGATTTTCTATTTAAGCCAAAACTTTGAAGCCTTATGCATGTAGAATTTGTATAATTTATGTGGAGACATTTGAATATTTGAAGTTAATTTCAAGAACCTGTTCTAATTTCATTTTGTTGTTCAATGGTGTGGATGATTGACTAAATTTGTAGTAGTTGATAACCTCTTCAAGTGTGAAAGGCAAGGGTGGAGGCCCCCCACTCCAAGCTAAGTACACTTCATTGTTAAACTAGCTTGATTTTCATGAACTAGTTGCTTCAGATTTGTTTACTTGTTTTGCTTCATATTTGCTTACTTGAATTGATGTGTGATGATTTATGTTTGTTGATGAATCTTAGTTTATTTATCATTTTTATATGAAGGGACAAGTATTCAAGTTGAACCCTCCTTCTATTGAATTAATGAATAAAAACTAGAGTTCATCTTTCTTGTTTTCAAGCGGTTTTATGCAATTCCAGCTTTCTAACAATAGCATAATGATGAATGAATTTGTGATGAGGAATATCAAGGATCTCCTAAGTTAGGAGCCTCTTTCATTGTTTATTTATGCATCTTAAGCTGTTGTCAACTAATGCTTTTTTATTTCTATTCATCAAGTGATATTGTAGAAGAAGGACACAAATGGATCTCTTAAGTTAAGAGCCACTTCATCTCACATATATTGCAGAAGTGAATTAGAAATTAGATTTATATTTGTAATATGTACTTCCTTAGTTCTTCATATTTTATCTTCTAAGCTTAACTACATCTGATATCCATACATTGTGGACATGCCTCAATTTTTCAAACCTGGATTGATAATGAAATGTGTTAATTTGTGTTAATAAATTAGGCCAACAGGGGACACCCACTCACTATCTTAGATGGGGTAAATGAACCCTACATCCAACAATTTTGTGCAACTCTTCCTTTACTATGTCTTTGAGGGTTGGATTCATTATCCTATGAGGTTGGTGCACTTGTTTACATCCTTCCTTGATGTAGGTGTGGTGAGTACACATTGAAGGGTGCACTCCTTTAATTTATTTATAACTCAAAGGAAAGGCATCTAAGTGTTCTCTTAGCATGTTACACAAATTCTCCTCTTGGTTAGCTAAGAGAGTGGTTGATCTTCAAAGTTTTAGATGGACCAAATTCTACCATTTTAACATGTGCTCCTTGGGTCCACTAGGCATAACTCAGTCCAAGTATTACCCTCAGATTCCTTCACAAACTCATCAAGGGGCATGGTGTTGGGGGGTTGGTTCTGGAGGATTTGGTCAATGAGGTCATCTTCATCAGGTTCCCCCCCTCCTATGACAACATCTAGGGTACACATTGGATGGGATATAGTATGATACACTTCATCTTCATGCTTCTCTTCCAACCATAGGGACAAGTCATGCTCAAGGGATGGTTGAGCAGGAGGGTACAATACCAATTATTTCGACAAATGCCCATTCTTAATGGTCACGTTCCAAGTAAGCATCAATATTGGCTAGCCATGGTCTTCCAAGCATGATAGGGCAGCCATTGAATTTTTTCTTGGGCTAGAGAACTAGGAAGTCAATGGGATACTCCCAAGAATCAATAGAGACCATTACATCTTCAACAACTCCCTCAAGAGCCACTGTCGACATGTCTACAAGTTGTAGCAGTGTTATGGCTTTTCTCAAATATCCTTAGAGGTTTAATTTGAGCATGGTTTCCTTAGTCAACACATTGATGGCAGCCCCAAGATCAATCAAGGTGTGAGGGACAATGATTCCATCAATGTGCACATATACCACAGGACTTATAGAGTCAAGATAATTTGGTAAAATCACCTTCCCTAGCATTAGGTCAGACATCTAACCAATGACATTGATGGTAAGGGTGTATTTCTTTCTCCTCCCAGGATGTTTGAAGCATTTCTCCTTTATTATTTTGGAGGGGTGGGATTTTTAACACGCAACTTTTTCAATTCTCCCAGAAGTTCAGTCTCTTCTAGGGTGTGTTGGCTAGGATGGATCAATATTTCAAGAAAAGGAGGTGGATTGGCTTTAGGAATTCTCTCTTCCTTTTTCTCTTCAAGTTCCTCAAGTGGAGATGGAGGTTGGTTATCTGGAAACACTCTTCCAGACCTGAGGTTGATTTCTTGAATTTCCACATCATGGACAGGGTAGGATGTCTCTCCACTATAGACCTGTTGTGCATGTTTGTTGTTCAAGTTCAGATTTGGTTGAGCAGTCATATGAGGCTGCTTAGGTGGGGTATGATGGAGGATTTGTGGTTTAGATGGAGGTGGAGGCAATAAAGCAGGAAGTTGGTTGACTTGAGGCTTCCAACCTTGTGATGGGGATTCCACAGAGGATGTGTAGAAGAAGATGGTTGAAACGGTTGATTGGAAAGTTAGGGAGGATATTGAGGTGAATAAGACCAAGGAGAAGGTGTGGACCATTAAGGATGGGTAGTATAATACCAATTAGGTAGGGGTGAATTCTGATTGAGATGATAATAGGAATAGGATGCACCCTGCATGCCCTGTTGGTATGGCCTAGGTCCTTGAGGCCTCCTTTGATTAATGTAACAGAGTTTTTTAACCCCACCTTCTTCCCCTTGGTATATAGCTTTCAATCCAGGAAAAGAAGGACACTTATATGTGGAATGGTTCTTCTACAACTAAGCAGGCCTCTATAACATTTAATGGACATTCATTTCTGGGGTGCCTTCTAATGCATTTAGGGCAAAAGATAGTTAAGGCTCTCTCTGCCTCCTCTTGTTTCCTCTTGATCTACATGGTGTCCATTTATAGAGAAAACGTGTGCAACATTTTACTTTTGAAGTCCTCCAACATGTTTCCAATTTCATTCTTGATAAATGTGGTGGAGGAAGAGGAACTTGTCAAAACTTGACTAGCCCTACCCTTCTTTCTAGAAGCCTTAGAATGGTTTTTGAACACTGTCTTGATGTTGTCATAGGGTAGTTGGTAGATGTCTCCTCCAGACAGCTTGTTTATGGTTTCCAGTATGTCCTCCCTGATTCCTCTAAGAAGGACTAACTTAAGTGATTCAGGATCAAGGGTGCATCTGGCCCTTTTACAATTGAGTTGGAACCTTTCCTCATAGTCTTATAGGGACTCATTAGGTCCCAATGTCATTCTAAAGGTTTTCTCTTTGGTGTCTTTTGGACTACAATAGTCCCTGTACTTGTTGTTAAAGGATTACTGCATTTGAGCCTAGATAATGATGTTATCCCCAAATAGACCCATGAACTAGTGTAGTGCTACATTCTTGAGGGTGGATGGGAACAACTTCAACTTATGGTCATTAGAGGTGTAAGCATAAGTTCTACAGACAACAACAAACTCAAATGAAAATGTATCAGGGTCCTCTAAGGCTATAGACCTGGAAGTGAGGAAGGGTAGAAGGGCTTATATTTTTCATCCTATCATCTCCATTCCTCTCTCTGATGGGAAAAGCACCCTCATTTATATTTGCAGCCATGGTGTGTGTATGCGGAATAGTGTCTTCTTCTTATTCCCCAATACGCTCTTAAAAAATCTAATGTTGTTCACCTAAGGGGTCCTCTCCCTGTAGTCAGTGAGGGAAGTTGACAGTCACCGAAGAAGAGTGAAGGTTGGTTGTTGGATGGTGTGGGGGTATTTGGCAAGAATTTCCCTAAAGTGTCTCTACTCCTACGAGGCATGAAATAAATTTTTATGAGTTTTTTTCAAAAAAAAATGCAAGATAGAAAGGGAAGCAAGACTAACATCTATCTTGTAAACGCAAAATAGAGAGGAAATCATAAATAATGTCTATCTAGACACCTCCCCGGCAACGAATCCAAAAAGTGATGGGCCTCAGTATTGCAACTCCCAAGACTACAAGATTTACTTTATCAACCCAGGGTTTCGTACAAAATTGGAGGTGATAGTGCTATATACACAGTAAATGCATCATTCTACTCATACCACCCTCAACCGGGTCACTTAACCATTAGGGTTCTACATCATTTTCTACTAAACTAAAAAGAGTCTAGGTACTAAAAGGAGAATGTAAAGGCTAGTTCTAGTGCAAAGAAAGTAAATGCTTTTCAAAACAGAAAATGAAAGCTGCCAAATTGTAAATGTTATGAAATGACACAGATCTTATGCTCACTTGTAGAAAGGAAACTATGCTAACTTACTCTTCATTGTCTAGCTATCAAGGTTGCTTGAAAATGGAAATTAGTCTACCATTTTATATTTCAAACACGCATGCATTGACTATCTCATTCACAATTGAAGAGTAAATAAAGTTCTAATTGCTAAATTTAGAAATAAAAGGACTAATGTTATCTGATCTTGGAAGAGGGAGAGTGAAAGGACTGGTCTAGGTGGCACTTATGGTCATGGAATCCAAGCTGAGGGGTTAAACTACTCCTAAACTAGGTCAGGTTATCATTTCAGGTCAAAAACAAGGTCAAAATAGGCTGCTACAAGTTTTCTACAAGATGTTGCTACAGGATTTTTGGTACTGCTACAGGATGTCCTGAATGGCTACAGGAAGTTGGCTCAGAGGGTTTGGAGGGAAATAATGGTGAGATGAACTATTGGAAGGGTGTATGAGAGTTATTGAAAGTGTGGGGAATGTGATCATCACCCGTGGCCAAGCCCAACACTCCAAGAAGGTCGAATTAGACTAAGACAGCGTGCTAATGGTGACTAAAAGATAGAGGTTTAGAATATGGGTTGGCATGCTTTAACAGAAGGTGGAGAAGACCTAGATGGGGTTGGTTGGAGGATTCCCTTCCTACAGATCAATAACCCTGAAATTACACCTATTTCTCTTTTCATTTGCAAATCATTACATGTCAATGTGGAAAAGATTAATTGAATTTGGAAAATTGGATCTAACTATTGCTAAGAACTGGATCTATGAAAGGAACTACCTTCTAAACTACAAGAATCTTAAGAAGCAGAATAACAACTATAAATCTGTCCAAGAAATCATAAACAATTATCTAACTAATACTTAAACTTAATCTATGCAATGAACAAAAAGTAAAACTCTGTTTTTTGGTTGTGAGAGTGGGGTCCTCTAATCATGATCCCATGAGGGAAATCAGGTAGGAGGCACTATCACAAGCTCTTTGATATATTTTACTCCACTGGACTACAACACTAATCTACTCTTTAAGTTAATGGAAACATGGATAAGCAATAACTTAATCAATATCCTAAGCTAGAAGGAACATGAGTAAACTTCAACAATTTATCAACATCCTATATTAAGAATATAGATACAAGCGAGAAATTTTTGCTACTAGGGTTGGGCCCTAACCCAAGAGCTTCAATCCTCTAAGTCAACTTAGTTTTGGATCAAAACATAATTTCTCATTATCATTCAAAAGTGTCAAATACATCATAACATGACAGTCAAAATATGTTGCAGCTTAATGGCCTCTTGGCTATCAAAACTTTGAATCCTAATGAGTCCCTTAGCTTTCTTATTTATACAAAAATGGAGCCACCAACATATCCCTAGAAAATAGGGATACTTGTCTCCCTAACTCGAGAATAGGTGGGTCTAACTCTTCCTTCACTTGCACTGGCTCAACTGTCAATTAACTCGGCCTGCTTGGCTGCTAGTGAAATCGAGTTGATGAGATAGAGTGGGAGATCTTTGACTGATTGGAAGATTTAAAGAGGGAGACCACCTCCTAGAATCTATCTTTCTTGTCTACTCCAAGTTCTTGCACTCAAATTAACTCAAACTTACTCTAATTCCTACATGTAACACACATTATGACACATGACATAGTAACACATCTTTACTCCTCACATTAAGCATAATATAACAAAATTTGTTGATAAATGTGAGAAAAGAGATAATTTAATAACCTGGAGGATGGAATTGTGACCCATATAGTATACCTATTGATGAGCCTCATCATCACCCCCCTACTAAAATTGTTGCTCATCCTCTGAGCAACCTAGTCATCTATGTCCTTGTCCTTCATGGCCCTGGTGGCCTCCCTAACATCCCAAGATTTTGTATATGGTGTCTCTTCCTGAGGGTAGAAGCCTGGATTTTTCTCTATCTCTCCCCACTACTTCCTTTCCTCTTCTTCCTTCCTTCCTTCCTACTAACCCAACAGTAGAGGTGGACTGAGCATACGTTCAATCCAGTTGATCTTCAATCTCTACATGGCCCTATTGCATAGAGGTGTTCTAGCCAATGAATTTTTCAATCTCTCAGGAGTATGATACTCTTTGATTTTGAGACTGTGTGGGAGGGTATTCCACCTTCTCTGACATTCTTTTTGGCTCTTTGTCTCCAAGATCCTGAGAGTGTGCTCAAAGTGATAGATGGCTTGTTCTTGGGTGGTAAGGTATCTAGGTGCCAGCATAGCATCATTGGAAATGATGTTGTGATTGTTGAATACAACCATGGAAATTATTTGCTCTCCCTTGATGTAGAGGGGTTCCTTTTCTTCCTTTTCCAATATTTTTTTCACCTCCTCAACCATGGCTTCCCGTGCCTTTTCCAGGATGCAAGGGCCATTAGCTACAAGTCTCCCAATTTTGCATTGGGGTCCCAAATATTCATGTCAGTTAAGGTGAGGTTATGCAAGTAGAACTCGACCAATTTTGCTCTGTCTTCAATGCCCCTCTTGTCACACAACTCAATGAACTTCTTGTATTCCTAGAATGGCATGGACCCATGTTTTGCTAATATCTTGATCTGGACCTGAATCCATTGGTATTTTAGGAAAAGTGCATTGGATTTGGATGGGATTCTGCATTTAAGTGCCTCCATGGAGAGGCTTTCCATTGTGGCCAATTGAGTCTCCTTCTCTTGTAATTTCTTCCTTGACCATTTGTTTTCTACCTGCAGTTTTGTTCTCATGGCGTACTATTTATCCCTAAACTCACTCAACTCCTTTCCCATTTCTAGGATATTTTCTTCCATAAGGCCCACATCTTCTACTTTCTTAGCTTTGGAAATTTGCATCCACCTATGTGTCCTTCCTCTCTCTGCTTCAAGCTCAAAGAAGAGAGGGACTGCAAATTTCTGTGGGATCACTCTGCCTCCTTCAATGAACTTGTAATAGAGCTCAAATTGGGTTGTAGACTAGGCTTCTGAAGTTCTAGGAAATATCTCTTAAATGTTCTTAGAGGAGCTGCCCCCTCCTGTACCTGTTGTGTTGCCTCTTTGCCTTCTTTCTGCCCCTTTTGCTCTTCCTGTAGCATTTTCTACTCTTGTGTAGCACTATTTTTGTTTCCTGTAGCAGGCCTTTTCCTTTTTGTGGGAGTGTGATAGGTGCCTTGGGCTGCTTAAAGGAGGTTGACCTGGTGACATAATTCCTTGCATAGTTTATAGGAGCCTTTGAGATGGCTCTAGGAGATGTGGCTTCGGTAGAAATTTCCCACTGTAGATCACCTGATAATGAAATATACTAAAGCAAAATACTAAATCTACTTCTACAATCAAACTTTGCGGAAGCTTAATTGATTTTAAGCAAGATCAAATAGAACACATATAACAGAGAATGAGAAATCAATCACACATGAACACAGGAAAATACTCTGGGGAAAGCCTTAGCTAAAGACCCCACTATCTATATTATCATACAAGTGGAAATATCTCAGGATTACACAAAGCTTTAGCTCACAAGCTATCTAGCTCTTAGTACAATCCCTCACTGCTACTCATAGATAGAATAGACAACACTTGTGCCTTTCCTCTGCCCTCCAAGCCTCCTATTTCCTTGTGCAGTTTCTCCTAGGTCCTTTGGCTGCCACCTGTGTGAATTCACCTCTCACACAACTCACCAAACTCAAAAATCATTGTGCAATCCTGAAGGAGATAATTCCTTTTGCATGGATGAGTTTCCTATATAAGAAAAATCCTAGTACATTGTCCCTTCCTCTTATCTCAACTCGGTCTTTGACTAAACTGACATGCATGAGTTATTTATGAGAGAATATTCAGTTATCTGAAGTGCAGCAGTTACATGCATGCATGCATTAACTAACTGAACTCACAATCAGTTCCACAAGCTGTTGGAACTAATCTAAATGGACTTAACTTAGTTAACTAAGCTAACTAATTACAACTCAAAGTACAACTCATCCTGATCTCCTTAATCAAGGGATAACTTCCTCAATCAAAGGGGAAATTGTTGCATGTCTTCACATAGACTTCATGCTTGATTTTCTACAACTAATTAACTCAAGATGAATTAATTAATTATTTTTCAAACAGCTGCTTAGATCAAATTCGAATTTTAATTCTCAATTTTAGTTATGGGACTAAATAAAATTGGAATGTATCCCAAAATGCTATTTTTATCATTTCTATTTTATCATTCCTTGTTGCTATTTCCAACACTGGTACCTGAGATGCTCTTTATAGCAATGCTATTTATAGCATTTCTATTTTTAGCATTTCTATTTTTAGAATTTCTTATTGCTATTTTCAACACTCCCTCTCAACAAGAAAGGCATTCAACTCGAACCTGATCCTGAACCTTTGGAATGTTCTACATGCAACACTTCTCCCTAGTGTTGTTGCTCTAGCAACTCTAGAAACATAAAAATATACAACCTGAATCTGAATGATGCCTCTATCATCGAAGTCTCTGACTGTTATTTCCTCTGTCGATTGAAAACTCTGCACCTCTATGCTCTTTAGTATCTAACTTCTCAAGCCTCTGTCACTTTGATCTCTGATTGCATCAATCACATTGATTGCTCCTGTTGCATCTGTGTTGTTGCTAGTCCTATCTCCTAGCACTACATCCGCACTGCACCTCCTCTCATCATGTTGCATTGTGTTGCCCACTGCTGCATTGCAACTTAGTTACTGAGAAATAAGTAACTGATCTCCCAACTGACCTCCTTGTTGGGCTGAAAACACCCTCTGATGTTGAAGCTTACTCTGCTGCTCCATCCGCATATATCTCTACCCACTTAGTCAGTCCTGCTACTCCTCGTCGGGGTTCCCATAGCAAGGTCTAATCAAAGAGGTTGGGTACCTCAAAGATCCTACCCCTATTTCAGCCTTCTTGGGATTGTCACTCCACATCGCCCCACCTCCTACCTGGAGGTATGGATGCATGTGATCCCTTTGCCCACTTGGCTCGAAATTTCTCCCTACTGGAGGTCTCTGCATGAGTGGATTCCTCCACTCAATCTTGTCCCAAGATTGTCCCTACCTTCTTCATTTCGAAATGAGCGAAAAATGCAGGAAATTTTTGGTTTTATGTTATTTTTGGTTAGGGCCCAGAGCGCTATGTTGGCTATCAATATTACGAGTTTTCCTCATTTGGAACAAATCCCACCTTGGGTGATCATTCTCTTGTTCCTCATAATCATCACCCACTCTCTCTTAATTGATTTCAACCTCCCTTTTAACTGATTTTGACTGATGTGACACTTTTACGTGGCATGTTGACCAATAGATTACTTTCCGTTCATGAGCTGAGGGTGGCCAACTTAATTAGCCACCTCCAGCTTATAAAAAAAACCTTTCCTCGACATTTACACATTTTCCATTATTTCATACCTAGGGAGGAGCTTAGAAGTTACCATACTTGTCCCTACCTGGTGCTTGATCAGTGCATGCTGGAGTGTTGAACTTTTGTGCTGCTACTCATGGAAGTACTTCCTTCTCCTTTTTCTATGTACATTATTTTTGCTCTTGTGTAGTTGATTATTTGTTGCTGCTAATGGGTGCAGGTGCTTGACTGATATCTCAGGTGTTGTTTTTGCTACTGTGGAGTCTTTCTTGGAAGAGAAAGGGGCCCATGGATGATGGTATCATATCCTCACTCTTTATGGGAAGAAAAACTAGGTTTCAGGTTTATGGAAATAGTGGCACACGCTGCTACAAGAGATCTTGTAGCAGCCCCTTTTTCTTCCTTTTCAAGGGTTTTTACAATGGAATGTTGGGAAGTAGTGTAGGGGTTGGAGGATGATGGCAAAGCCCTGATGGAGTAGTCAAGGGATGTGGAAATGGAGGACATTTCCTCTGTGTTTTTTTATTTTTGAAATTTTTCTCTCTTTTTTTGAATGAGACAGAGCTTAGGGTTGGTATGGTGAGATGGTGATTTTTTTAAATCAAGGATGCATGGATGATGGATGAGTGGTTGGATCAAGTGACGAGACCATAACCAACCTAGGGCATGCCATGCATGATGTTTTTTCTATCACATACCTTTTCCTGTAGAATTTCAGGACATCCTGTAGTGCTACAGTATCTTCCTGTATCAGTTATAAGACATCCTGTAGCAAACCAGAGAATGCCTAAAAATGTATTTTTGAGACTTGAGAATGGATGAGAGTGGTAGCGACATGGTTCTCATGGCTAGTATGGAATGAATGGAAGAAGAAATGGAATGTAACTTAAGCATGTTTTCCATGTAGCTCTGCATTAACCACTGTCTTCAAAACTTGTAGAATCACAGAATTTATTAATGGACAAGTTGTAGTTCCCTATCATGGTATTCTTTCTATTTTTTTTTTAGGGACACACAGACTGCCTCAAAAGAGGTTTTCAACCTACCTGTCTACCTTGGGCACCACAAGGGAGGTTTTCACCCAGGGATATTTTTCTTTTTTTCACTCTTGGGCTACCTCAAGGAGGTTTTCAACCCAAGATATTGCCTTGGATGCCTCATGGAGGTTTCATCCAGGCCTCTTATTGATTTTTTTTATTTTTATTTTCACAAATAAAAATGATATTTAAAAATGTTGTGACTTGGAAGCTAGGACACTTCCAATCACATTCACCTCCTTGCTAATGGTGCTGATGAACTCTTCCCTAGATAGAGGTTTTATGTAAGCCTTCAATCTATATCCATTGACAAGCAAGGGAATACCTTCCTTGTCGATGGTCTTGATTTGAACAACTCCATTTTCATTACACCTCTCTATTAGGTATGGGCTTAACCACATTGTCGTCAATTTTCCTTTGAAGTCCTTGAACTTGGATTCATATAGTAGAGCCCATTCCCCTTCTTGTAAAACGTTTTCCTTGATGTTCCTATCATGCAAAACCTTCCTCTGTACTTGGATAACTTAAGTGTGTAGGAGGGCCTACATTTTGAATTCATCCATATCATTCAGCTGGAGCAACCTCTCTTATTGTGCCTTTGTAACATCCAAATCCAATTGTGCTGCCATTCTCAAGGTTTTGTACTCAAACTCAATGGAGAGCAGAGCCTTATTTCCATAGACCAAGTCATAAGGGGTGAAACCAGTAGTTGCCTTCCAAGTTGTATTATAGACCCAAGTGGCCTCCACTAATATGTCTTCCCAAACCTTTCTGTTTTTGCTCACAACCTCGGTGAGGATGCCTTCTAATGCCATTTTGGTGAATTCTACTTGTCCATTGGCCTAAGGATGATAAGCAGTAGACTATCTATGCTTAATGTGATGTTTCCTTAACAAATTCTCGATCAGATGTGATGTGAATTGAGCTCCTTGATTGGTGACTAGCTCTCTAGGGTACCCCAATTTGAAAAAAATCATTTTCCCTCAAGAACTCAGCCACTTTCTCTTTTGTTTCTATTTTAACAGCCTTTGTCTCATCCCGCTTTGTCAAATAATTAGTGCATATAATTATGTAGTTTCCATGATGGTAGATCATGCCCCAATGAAATCCATGCCCCACTTGTCAAATGACTCTAAAGCCACCTGAGGTTGCAAGGGAATTTCATCCTTGGGAGTAGGTTTCCCCATCCCTTGATACTAATCACATCAACTGGTGTATCTTCTAGCATCTTGGTGAAGAGTGGGCCAGTAGTAGCTAGCTTTCGAACCTTGAAAGTTATCCTCTTGGAAGCAAAGTGACCTCCACGAGGCCCATCATGGCAAGCTGAGAGGATGTCAAATACTTCCTCTTCCCTGACACATCTCCTCAAAATTTGATCTGGTCCCCATTTGAAGAAATTTCCCCCTATCCAAATGAAAGGGGCACTCTTCCTCACAATTTTGCTTTTCTCCCTAGATGATAGATTTGGAGGGAATTTTGCAGTAATTAGGTAGTTGGCTATGTCAGCAAACCATGGAGAGAGAACTGAAATAGAAAATAGTTGTTCATCTGGTAGTTGGTCATAAACCATCCCTTCTTCACCTACAGGCAAAGAAAGTCTAGATAGAAAATCTGCAACTACAATTTCTTTACCTGGCTTGTCAATGATAGTTAGATCAAACTACTACAATAGAAGAAACCATCTAATAATTCTAGAATTCACATCAGGCTTGTTCATTAATTATTTAATAGTTGCATGGTCATTATGAAAAAAGGTTTGATATCCAATGATGTAGCGTCTAAACTTGTTCAAAGAGTCGACAACAGCTAGGAGTTCCTTCTCAGTTATAGTGTAATTCAATTCAACCTTAGACAGGTTTTTGCTAATGAAGTAAATGGCATAAGGAAATTTTTCATCTATCTGGCCTAGAGATTCTCCTATAGCTTTTTCAGATGCATCAGAATGGATGTGGAAAGGAAGAGCCCAATTTGGGCCTCTAAGTATTGGTGCATAACTCAATTTTTCCTTCAATATTTCTAGGACCTCTTGGCAACTAGCTGACCAACAAAATTCAGAGTCCTTGGACAACAATCCAAACCATGGTGAGGCTACCTTGCTGAAGTCTTTGATAAACCTCCTATAGTATCCAACTAAGCCCAGGAAGCTCCTAACATCCCTCTTCTTTTGAGGAGTAGGGACCCTTTTTATGATGGCAATTTTGTTTGGGTCCACTTGTATTCCCTCATGAGATATTGAATGTCCAATTCCTGCATTCATCAAGAATTCACACTTCTCAGGATGAAGCAAGAGGTTCATTTCAATGCACTTCCTTAGGACCTTCCCCAAGTTAGAGAGAGCTTCTAGGAAGTCACACCCATAGGCAGTGAAATCATCCATGTAGATCTCTACAGATTCATGAACTAGCTCAACAAAGATGCTCAGAACTTCCCTTTAAAAAGTGGCAAGGACATTACATAATCCAAAAGGAAGGACCTATAAGCAAAGGTACCCCAAGGGTAGGTGAATGTACTTTTATCTTGGTCGTTTGGGCTGATCTGGATCTGATTATAACCATTGAATCCATCCAAAAAAGAGAAGAATTTCTTCCCTACGAGACCATCCAAGAATTGATTAATAAAAGGTAAAGGGAAATGGTCTTTTTCAATGGCTTTGTTCAGCTCTCTCTAATCCACACAGATTCTCCACTTTCCATTCTTCTTTGGGACCAAAACTAGAGGGGACACCCACTCACTATTTGAGATGGGGTAAATGAACCTTGCATCCAACAATTTCTGCAACTCTTCCTTTACTATGACTTTCATTATCCTTTGATTTTGGTGCACTGGTTTGCATCCTTCCTTGGTGTAGGTGTGGTGAGTACATACTGAAGGTTGCACTCCCTTCATTTCTTTATAGCTCCAAGCAAATGCATCTAAGTGTTCCCTCAGCATGTTACACAACTTCTCCTCTTGTTTGGTCGAGAGAGAGGGATTGATCTTCAAAGTTTTATATGGAGCAAATTCTACCATTTTGACATGTGATGGACTTAGGTCCACCAGGGATAACTCAGTCCAAGGATTACCCTCATATTCCTTCACAAACTCATCAAGGGGCGTGATGTTGGGGGCTAGTTCTATAGGATTTGGTTAATGAGGTCATTTTCATCAGGTTACCCCCTCCTATAACAACATCTAGGGTACATATTAGATGGGATTTAGTATGATACACTTCATCTTCCTCCTCCTCTTCCAACCATAGGGGCAAGTCATGCTCAAGGGATGGTTGAGAAGGAGGGTACAATACCAATTTTTTGGACAAATGCCCATTCTCAATGGTCATGTTCCCAGTAAGAATCAATATTGGCTAGCCATGGTCCTCCAAGGATGAGAGGGTAGCCATTGAATTTGGTCTTGGGCTGGAGAACTAGGAAGTTAGCAGGATACTCCAAGGAATCAATAGAGACCATTACGTCTTCAACAACTTCCTCAGGAACCACTGTGGACCTGTCTGCAAGTTGCAGCATTGTTGTGGTCTTTCTCAAAGATCCTTGAAGGTTTATTTTGAGCATGGTTTCCTTAGTCATAACATTGATGGTAGCCCCAAGATCAATCAAGTTGTGAGGGACAATGATGCCATCAATGTGCACATCTACCACTAGACTTCTAGAGTCGAGATACTTTGGGAAAATAACTCTCCCTAGCATTACGTCAGATAGCTGACCAATGACAATGAGGGTATGGGTGTCTTTCTTTCTCCTCCCGGGATGTTTGAAGCTTTTCTCCTTTATTATCTTGTTGTATATGGGAACATCCTTGATGGCTTGGAGGAGTGGGATCTTAACACACAAGTTTTTCAATTCTCCCAGAAGTTCAGTCTCTTCTAGGGTGTGTTGGCTAGGATGAATCAATCTTTCAGGAAAAGGAGGTGGATTTGCTTTAGGAATGCTCTCTTCCTTTTCCTCTTCAAGTTCCTCAGGTGGAGATGGAGGTTGGTTATATGGAAGCACTCTTCCAGACCTGAGGTTTATTTCTTGAATTTCCATAGCATAGGCAGGGTAGGATGTCTCTCCACTATAGACCTATTGTGCTTGTTTGTTGTTCAGGTTCGGATTTGGTTGAGCATGCATCTGAGGTTTCTTAGGTGGAGCAGGATGGAGGAGTTGTAGTTGAGATGAAGGTGGAGGCAGTAAAGCAGGAGGTTGGTTGAATTGAGGCCTCCAACATTGTGATGTGGTATTCCACTGAGGATGTACAAATGCATATGGTTGAAATGGTTGATTGGCAGGCTGGGGAGGATATTGAGGTGCATAAGACCAAGGAGAAGGTGTGGACCATGAAGGATGGGTAGGAGAATACCAAGGGAGCAAGGGTGCATTATGATTGGGATGATAATAGGAATAGGATGCACCTTGCATGCCTTATTGGTATGGCCTAGGTCCTAGAGGCCTCCTTTGATTAATGTAACAGAGTTGTTCAGCCTCGCCTTCTACCCCTTGGTATACAAATTTCAATCCAGGTAAAGAAGGACACTAATCTATGGAATGGTTCTCCTCACAGACCGAGTAGACCTCTATAACACTTAATGGACATTCATTTCTGGGGCGCCTTCTAATGCATTTAGCGCAAAAGATAGCTAAGGATTTCTTTGCATCCTCTTGTTTCCTCTTGGTCTGTATCATATCCATTTACAGAGCAAAAGTGTGAATCATTATACTTTTGAAGTCATCCAATATGTTTCCAATTTCATTCTTGATCGATGTGGTGGAGGAAGAGGAACTAGTCAAAGCTTGACTAGCCCTACCCTTCTTTCTAGCAGTCATAGAATGGATTTGAACACTATCTTGATGTTTTCATAGGGTAGCTTATAGACATCTCCTCCAAACAACATGTTTATGGTTTCCAGTATGTCCTCCTTGATTCCTCTAAGAAGGACTAACTTGAGTGATTCAGGATCAAGGGTGCATCTGGCCCTTTTACAACTGGGTTGGAACCTTTCCTCGTAGTCTTTCAGGGGCTCATCAGGTCCCAAGGTCATTCTAAAGATTTCCTCTTTGGTGTCTTTGGGCCTAAAATAGTCCTTGTACTTAAAGTTGAAGGATTGTTGCATTTGAGCCCAGGTAGTGATGCTTGTCATATTGGAGGTCGACAATCGTCACATCTACATTACTGCACCACTATAAAATCTCAATATGGAACTTCTCTGATATAGCACTATGGCAGTATTACAAGGCATATTGGTCTTCAATAGTGTGATATAGGGAATGTAAGAGAAGGATGAGTTTCCAGTGGTGTTACAAAGCACCATTAAGACTATCATGGGTGATCGCTCCCAATTCTATAGTGGGGAATTCAAGTTGTTAAAGCAGAAAGCGGCAGAGGAGTCATTTGAGTAACAGAAGAGGCACATTGTGGCATAGACGTGGCTTGATCAGAGGCCATCACAGGAGGTGGCATGGAGATATTTTGCTATAATCATCATTCATTTTTTTTCCATGCTTTGTTGTTCAGTTGTTTTATGATTTTGTCATTGTTGTATTTTAAAGAAAGGAATCATTATGTTGCAATGATTTGGGCGACGGAGCCTTAGCATGCAAAGGTAGCTGGTTGGTCAGGCAACTAGAGCTTAGGCTGAGATATTTTTGTAACTATTTTCAAGCTCTCCCTTTCCTTATAAAAGGAGGGAAGAAACACTTAAATAAGGTTCAGAATTTTTGGAAAGAAACTCTTGGAAAGGGCCTTTTTCCTATTTTCATGAAGGCAGTTTGATGAATCTTGATGTATGCACTTTTCTTGAAGATTAATACAAGATTTGTGGTGATTCCAACTTATTGGATTGCAGTATGTTCTTCTCCCTCTATGTTTTCATATATGTTAAATATTCTTCTCAGATTTCATGTCACGTAGTTGCTAGACATATTTCTCAGTAGATGCATATTCATTTCGATCAAGTTATTGGTGGAAAATATTTGTATAAGATTCATTTTGATCAAGTTATTGGTGGATAATGCATGCATTGATGTGGAAATTAAGTCTTTGAAAAATGCTCCATGTATCATAGCATTCCCTAAACATTCATTTTCTCTCGTTTCTCTCTAAAATCAGATATATATAATTCTTATAGTTTAAGCTTTATATGATGGATTTATCCTCTACTGTCTTCTACCGTTACATTTGTCTTAACAACTAATTTTCTAGAAGCTCGTAATCTGATTTGGCCAATACTGACTGAGGATTATTTCCTGTGTATTCCTGTGTATAAGTTGCTTCATATATTGTATCATTATGAATGGTTTTGAGTCACTTCAATTTGAATTTCTTGTGACAAACTATGGTGTTGTAAGTCTTTAAGATAAACCTGATGACATTAATTAAGATGTCCTATGCACTAGTTCCCATCAACCCAAAGGTTTTCTCTAGGAGTGACAACAATGCTAACGAAGGTTTCTGCATAGTCTAGCACTTCGCCGACATTTTCACTCCCTTGAACCAAAGGAGAGTCTTACCCAAGGTGAACCATAACCATAGAAAGGTGTAGGGGATCTAGATTTAGTTATCTAAGAAACTTTTGCAACTATTGATTCATTCATTCACAACCATCTAACTCATGCATTTAACAAAAAACAGTCATACACAACAAATTTAAAAAGGGGCAGAAAATACACAACCAAATAATAGAACTCCCATTCTCCTTATATTATTAGAACATCAAAGCCCAATTAAAATAGCATATATCCATTACAACTTGTTGCACGTTACAGACTTACACACAGATAAAGCAACTTAGAGCAAATATCAAAATAGAATATTACATGCCCACGTCTCAAACATTACATTGACATAAAACTCTACAACATAGTCCCAAAATATACATCATTGTATGTTCTTGCAATACAATCTGAACTTTGTTGCATCGTCTAAAATTTGCGAGGTTGTCTAAACTTGTTTCTCACTACCTTTTGCCTTCTTTTATAGCCACGCTCGATTGATTTAGTATTTGGTCCCTCACTCACTTGATCCATGGTTTTCCAATACCTAGGGCCATTACCTTGGTTCTTTGTTGACTGTATCAAAATCAGCTCCTGGTTTTTTGGTACACTCCCTTATTTTCCATTGTGCAAGTTCCAAAACAAATATTCCACTGTTGCTTTAATTTTTGGGTGCTCTGTTTCCGACAACGTTTTCCAAAATGCCCTCCACAATTGTTATTCCTTCAAAAAAAAGGACCCAAGAATTAATACAGACGATTCTGATTCCAGAATGGAAATGGGAGGTCATTTCCATGAATTTCATTACAGGTTTGTCGAGAACATCCAAACATGATTATATTATGGTTGTGGTGGAAAGGTTCACAAAGGTAGCGCACTTCATTCCCGTGAAGTCTACCCATTCAGCTAATGATGTAGCATAGGTCTTCATCAGAGATGTGGTGACATTGCATGGTGTTCTGAAGAATATTGTGTCAGACATGGATTATAAGTTCGCTTCTGGATTGTGGAAAGACTTATTGCAAGTCTAGTTACAGAGTTAGCCTTCAACACAACTTATCATCCGCGGACATATCGACAAACAGAGATGGTCAACAAGATACTGGAGGACATGTTCAGGATGTATGTAATGCATCAGCAACAGAAGTGGGAAGAGTATCTTCCACTAGTTGATTTTTCTTAGAACAATGGGTACCAGGAATCTTTGAGGATGAGTTTGTTTGAGGCACTCTATGGGTGGAGTTGTACTACTATCCATCAGTTGCAGTGATTTGGTGAACAGGGTGTTGGTAGGACTAGGCATGTTGGCAGAGATGGAATAGGAAATGTAGGTTATCAAGAAGAATCTAAAGGCATAAAATTTATGCAGATCAGCACATATTGTTTAAGGAATTTTAGGTTGGGAACATGTGTACTTGCGCACCAAGCCAGTATTATGGACCTTTCAAGATTCTTGAGAGGATATGACCAGTACTCTATCGACTTGCACTACCTTCGACAGTGAAAGTCCATGATGTTTTCCATGTGTCATTGCTTAACCAATATGTTAAATATGTTGATCATGCGATTGACTCGTCTGTACTGCAAGTGGAGCTAGAATGAGAATTCCAACTGGACCTCAGCATATTTTGTAGAGAAATATGTTCATGCTCCGAAACCAAGCAATTGAGCAGGTTAAAGAGTAGTGGAAGCACTTTGGGCCCGATGAAGATACATGGGATATGGTTGATTAGATGCGAGTTATGTATCCTTCTTTATTCATTGGTTGAGAGGATGTCTTTTGGTATATGATTTGGTGTGGTGCTTTGGTATATGTATATACTTATATGGATGTAAATATGACCATGAGTTTTGTTATAAAGCTCCAATAAGCCTTATGGGTGTCTTGTCATTATAGTTGATAGGTTGTTATGTTTGTCATGTTCATTTTCCTCTCATCAGGTTGATCATTGTAAATATTGCATCAAGCTAAGTTATAAAGATCCATGGGCAGTATGTTTTTCTTTGCAGTGCTCTTGTTGGTTGTAGGTGTCATTGAACACCAAGGATGATGTTCCCCCAAGGAGAAGGGTTCTGTAACAGCCCTAGAAAAAATCCATGTAATAAAATTAATAAAGACAAAATAATAACCATGGTCGTTGGACATGTATTCCAAGTTGAATGTTGGGAAAAATGTTAGGTCCCTATACTACTAGTGTAACCCCTTATTGTTATTAGTACAACCCCCTTATTATATTTTTGTGCCCATGTAGTCCCCATATTGTTATTATTGTGCCCCATAGAAGCCCACTATTGTTATTATTTGTGCCCTTACATTATTATTGTTATGTCAGCTCTGATTATATTATGACCCCTTAGACTCCTATATATAGAAAGGAGGTCTTGTCATTTGTATCATCCAAGAATTGTTCATTTGTGTAATGTAAAGGAGGTTGCCCCCTCAAAGAGTCTTATTTTGAAGGTGTTTATCTATTTTTCTATCTTTTTCTGAGCTGGTTTCATAACATTTGGTATCAGAGCTTTGGATTCTAGGGTTTTGCTGCTCCAAACAGGCCCTCTTGGAATTTTTGCTACAACTTTGTTTCTGCAACGTTTCAGAATCTTAAAAAAAAAAACCATTTGAGCTGAAATCTCATTGAACCTCATGTCTGAATTTCAGAGCTTGTTGTGCTATATTTTCGGATATATGATTTGAGGCAGTTAGGGTTTTTAGAAGATCCAGAATTTCATCTCAAACAGGTCATCGTGGAATTTTCGCTCTAATTTTGTTTCTACAAAGTATTAGATTTTGAAATTAAAACCCATTTGAGACAAAATATTGGTGAATCTCGCGCCCGAATTTCAAATCTTGTTTTGTTATATTTTCGGAGATACAATCCAAGAAATTTAGGGTTTCTGCAGGCTCCCGAATTACATCCCAAATATGTGACCTTGGGAAAATTGTCATAAATTTCTCTTTGAGCATCATATTGAAATTTTGTAAGAAGCTACAGAAAGAGAACGGACTATAGTTTTCTTTGTATCGGTTTTAGGTCCTAATGTTGAAACAGTGACACATGGCACTTCGTACAAGTTCGCTCCACTGAACTAGTCTATAATCAGGTCGTCGTGGGAGATTTGACATAACTCTTCCTTGCAGAATCCAATCTTGATTAGAATTGTGGGGTTAGAAAGAGGACTCAGAGGGCTATTGTAAGACACAATTTCAGGACTTGGAGATCTAAAATTACATAGTTACAGTCGCTTCAAGATCGATTTCCTAAAAACTAGAAAAAATGATATGAGGAAGTTTGATGGCACGGATATGGTAAATTGGATACTACAAATGGAGAAATATTTTAATATACATGAGGTGAAACTATTAAAAAAAGTACATATTGCATCTTTATATTTAGAACCAAATCAATTGTTATGGTATGAATGGCTTTGTTCTCATAAACCACTTGTCACGTGGTCAATTTTCACGGAGGAAATGATAGCACATTATGAGGATACAAAGAGAAACACCTTCTTTAGCCAATTGATAAATCCCAAACAAACGGGTTCAATGGTAGAGCACATTGAGTACTTTAAAAAATTGAATATAAGGATAAATGATATTCCAGAGAAGCATAGGATCGATGTCTTCATAGGGACTTTAAAGGATAACATTCAACATGAGGTTCGTCTTTAGAAACCTGATTCATTGGAGAAAGCATTCAGGTTGGCAAGAAAAATTGAAAGCGGAATTATGGAAACAAGGAATCCCACCACTCACAACTATAAATATGGAAGTGTTTTTGCTCCTAGCATTCCACAACCTACAAGGTTTACACCACAACAATTGGAAGAAAAAGAGAAAAAGGGCTTTGTTACATTTGTGATAGCAAATGCACTAAAGGTTATAAGTGTGCTGAGGAAAAATTATTTTACATAGATTGTGAAGAGGAGGAAGAAAAGGATAAAGAAACATCAAAAGAAGAGGATATACACCAGGAACCAACTCTAGATAAAAAAGAAATGAAATTGACCATATCTTGTAAAGCATTGGCAAGAATTACCACTCCTCAAACTCCCAAGATAGAAGGACATATCAAGAAGAAAAAGGTTCAAGAAGTGAAAGATCACATCGAGAAAGAAGAAATGATTCGAACATATCTTGTAATGCACTGACCAGAATTACCACTCCTCAAACTATTAAGATAGAAGGACATATCAAGAAGAAAAATGTGCAAGAAGTGAAAGATCACATCAAGCATCAAGAAATGAATCTGACCATATATTATAATGCATTGGAAGAAATTACCACTCCTCAAACTCTCAAGATAGAATGACATATCAAGAGGAAAAAGATTCAAGAAGTGAAAGATCACATCGAGCATCAACAACAAGTTCTCCAACTTTTAAAGGATAATGCCACTTTGGTGCAGAATCGAATGAAACAACAGGCAGATCAACAGTGCAGTGAAAGAAGTTTTGATATAGGTGATTGGGTATTTTTACGGCTACATCTCATGCAAGATGTTTATGAGAAGGAAATGTTGGCAATACTACCTGCACTTAATAAATGGCAACCTTACCTAATGGGAAGACACTTCAAGGTAAAAATAGATCATGATAGTCTTAAATACTTTTTAGAACAAAGATTATCTTTAGAAGAACAGGAAAAAAAATGGGTCACAAATATGTTGGGTTATGACATTGAAATGATCTACAAAAAGGGGAAGAAAATTGTTGTTGCAGATGCACTCTCAAGAAAGGATGAGGATGTGGAAGCATTGTTTTGTGCTATTTCTATTATCCAACAAAATTGGATAAACAAAGAAAGGGATGAATGGAAGAAGGACGAAGAAGTGTGGCCACTCATTCAAAAGTTGCAGAAGATCCCAGTTCAAACAATATTGCCAGAACTTGACGAGGAAGGAAAACTCATATTGGAAACTGAAGCAGTCACAGAAACAAGAACCCGACAACTACGAAATCGATCAATTTTAGAGTATCTTATCAAGTGGAAGAACTTACCTGCTAAAGATTCCACATGGGAGGACAAGAATTTTATACAGAGGCATCAAGAACTACTCAAGCATTGAGGACAACACTTTTTGAAGGAGAGGGGCATGTTAGGTCCCTATACTACTAGTGTAACCCCTTATTTTTATTAGTACAACCCCCTTGTTATATTGTTGTGCCCATGTAGTCCCACCTTGTTATTATTGTGCCCCATAGAAGCCACTATTGTTATTATGTGCCCCTACATTATTATTGTTATGTTGGCTCTGATTATATTATGACCCCTTAGACTTCTATATATAGAAAGGAGGTTTGTCATTTGTATCATCCAAGATTGTTCATTTGTGTAATGTAAAGGAGGTTGCCCCCTCGAAGAGGCTTATTTTGAAGGCGTTTATCTATCTTTTCTATCTTTTGTGAGTTGGTTTCATAACACAAAACAACCTAGTAGGTGTTCATTTTGGTTTATTATGGCTAAGGAAATTGGCAAAGGCGATGACAAAGGCTTTCGAAAGGCAAAGTGGCATTGTTTGACATTTTATTTATGAAAATAATGGAAATTAGGAGAAAATGAAGGTGAAAGGTCACAGGTTGCAAGTGAGGAGGAAAATGAAGGAAAAATTAAAGGAAATACAAGCCTCAATGATAAAAAGGCTTTTGAGGATCAGTTCATAACCTTTTATTAATTCAGTTTTGGAGCTCTCTCTCTATTCTCTGTACTCTCTCATACTCTTGCACACTTAGAGCATTCTTGGAGTACTCTAGCATTAGAGGAAGGAAGGCAAAGGAGGGACAAGAAAGAAAAGGGAAGCAAATCTTAAGTAAGGAGGAGCGGGAATCAAGTGGCTACAACGGGAGTTAATTGCAAGTATCGAGTTGCATGTATGATTTCCTTGCTAGTTTTGGCATGCATGGTACATGCATGTGTGTTCTTAGTTCTCTTGCTATCATTGGCATGGGTTTCACAAGGTGTGATGATGGTTTTCAACTTTGCCTTGCCATTTCCGGATAGCCAATGTTGTGACAGGGTTTCTCTTACTTGGTTGAGCTGGATTGTCAAATTGTTTCAAAGCTTAGTGGGGTGGTGTTGATGCCTAGAATTATCCTGGCTCAACACGTGAGAAATTGCCCGGTCAGAGTCCCTATTAAATTATTTTGTGTTGTGATGGAAATCATGACTAGTTCAAATGGGTTTCCAATTACCCGTGTCCTAAGACTAGCCTAAGTTAAGCTAGTCTAAGCTACCTAAACTAGTATGTCCAATATGCACAAGGACAACCTTCAATTTTTTTATGAGTGATGGTTATTAAGATTATCATACTGAAGGGAAAAAGGGGTCATCTATATGATGATTGTTTAGGTGAGATAGTCCTTTATGTTGTGACCGAAATTAGCGCTCAGTCAAACCACTATGAAGTTTGCTCCTATGCAAGGAGACTTGAAAGAATAAAGGAACGTAAACATAATGCAAACAAAGATTAATTTAAAAATAGAAGAAAACGAAGTGGGATTCTTTGTTGTTCAAAAGAAAGACAACCTTACTTTCAATCAAGGGACTAAAGACGAAACAAGAGGAGAGAATCGTGATTAACCCTGGGATCAGGATCCATTCGTAAATCCTCAAAATGATTTAGAGATTTCAAATGGTTTACACGCTTATGCAATGAAATGATCTTAATGAAAGAATATTAAAATAATTTCAATCACATACCCTAATTCAATCATGTAACATAAACTCAATTTAAGATCTACATCAAACTAAAAAGATAATTCCTAAGTTCAATATAAGGTAACACAAACTTAATTTATAATAAGAAAAACAAATAATTATTCGAATGTTATAAGCTAACTCCATAAATCCAATAGTAATTTAGACCTACAAAATCAATAAGTGAGATTTTAAATAGGTCAAAATTTTATTTAAAAAATACTTCATAATTCCAAACTTATATTTTTTCAATTATTGTATTATATATATATATAGTGGCCAACAAAAAGAACATTATGCAAATAAAAGATACACATAAAAGAAACCTGAGCAAATACATTTCTCTCTATATATTGATAAATTTTATAATATGTATATATCATATATAAAAGTATTATATATAATATACCATAATAAACATATCATGGGGTCCTTCGCTTTTACGCAGTTCCAATTTCTGTTTCTCACCTGTATTCATCCACCCCTTATATGTGTTTGTATGTTCAGTTTGCCATTCTGTTCCGAGATGCCTTTGATCACGCTCTTCAGGGTGCCTTTCTTCTATGGATTGGAGCCTCTGCAAGCCCCAATTCTCAGCAATACTCTCGCACTCCTGCAAACATCCAAAAGTCGTAATTTAAACAAGTGGAGGCATTAATGAGTATTAACAAATGAGTTACGTCGATGTATCAAAACTTGATTTATATACACACAGTTGGTATGTACAAAAATATATTTGGGATGACATTATTTATATAAAGTGGATATGGTAATAATTAACATAATGTTATTTTGCATATATTATATACATTTCAAGTTTTCTTTTAATATATACAATTTTGTTTTATATATATACATATATATAAATAAATAAAATATGCAAGTATAGCAATTTTGTTTGCAGGTATAGTTTATTAAATGATAATGGCATGACATGTATTAAAATATAAAATTAAATCATTTGGTTATAAATTGGTATTAATATACATTTATATTAATATTTTACATATTTTTAAGTTAATAAAAAGTCATGTAAAATAGTTGTTGGACCAAAACTTATCTAGAAAATCAAAAGAGGGATTCATTACAATGAGGCATAGTAAAAATAATCAAATTTTCAAAGGGACGCGCCTAGATTTTATGCATCAAATAAAACACTGAGACCATTCACCGTCAAGAATTAAGTGACCAAAGGGCGACCATAGAAGAGAATCGAATTGAGGTGATGTGGAGGAAATGTTATTGATCAACCAAATGCAAAATGTGAGGCGATATGGCAAAATGAGACCAATGATGCAAGCGCCACTCTGAGGAGATGAATAATCACGTGAATTATCACAAGTGTCATCATGTGAGAAAAGGGTCAAAGGCAGAAGAAGTCACTTAAAGCAAACGAAAATAAAGCCAAAAGCAATCTTGAAATGAGATGAAGATAAAATAAGTGAAGGGTCCCCATTTCTTATGAGAAAAGAAAACCACTAAATGGGGGGTTGTTGCAACTACAAAAACTAGCGACAAACTGGGAGAACAAGTTATCTCTACTCACATCAACAGGAAGAGAGTAATGATTAGCCTGTAAATAAGACAAATGTGTAACTTAAAAATTTTCATGTCAAAATAAATTATGATCATTAAATGATAGGAAAAGAAATCTTCAAAAATGCTTTACAATCTACATTCAACCAAAAAAAACAAAAAACAAAAAACAAAAAACAAAAAACAAAAAAACAAAACAAAAAACAAAAAACAAAACAAAAAACAAAAAACAAAAAAAAACAAAATCAAAGCTATGTGAAGAAAAGACTTAAGAATTTACTACTTGGCAACATCATAATACCAATCAAATGCATTATTTGTTCATATTTGACTTCCTTAACCTGGCATCGCTTCACTGCTGCGAGTGTCCATAGTCCCGATGAAGTTGTCTTAGCATCATGCATGCATTTACTCATTGTCAGCGAGCGTCCATAGCCCCGACAAGTTTACATACACTTCCCACAACTCTCTTTTACCACCCTTTTGGTTAGCAACGTAAAAAATTGTTTTTAGTATATAATTTTGCAATTGAGTGAAGAGAGAAGGGTGATGGAGACAGTTATGTAAAAGCACTACATATCATGGCTTTTAATTTGCTTTTCATCTTATGTTTTTCCTTATTTATTTATCTTTCTATACTTTAACACGATTATTCTGGAAAAAGAAAGACTGACAAATAATCTTGAAGAAGTGTTTAATGGTTATTGATGAATGAATCAAAATTAGATGGACATGATAAAAATGATTTACAACCTTCAACCTATCTACAAGGTTTAAATATTCTCAACTATCAATATAAACGAGATATGAAAGATCAACATGTCACCTATATTGCAACTAAAACAACCAAGACACCAATAGATCAACCTAACTTATGCAATTTGAAGTCGTGGGATGGGTGGGATTCATCGAATTAGACTCAAGCTATCTCTTTTTTAGACTTTATCACTTGGAAAAAATAGAAATATTCTCCTTAGAGGAAAATGTGCATATGAAACCAAACCACATCAAACTAGGAAGAAAAAGGAATCAAAATGTGTGACAAAAGTAAAAAATTCAACCAAAAACGATAAAGCAAAATTATGAGCCAAACACATTTAGAATTCTCATAAGGCAAGATGAAATAAGAGTTTAGCATAAAAAAGTTTATGTAAAATAATGTTTGTCTTGATCAAATTATCTTTGTCTTTTGGGATATTAATAAATTTGGCTTCTTATTGAAAAACCCTAAGGCAGTGATGTTCACGAGTTTTGATCAAGATGAGTTTCCTTGCTTAATGGATTGATATTGTAAATTATTCATAAGCTTACAAGTTTATAAACAAGTAATGATAAAGGCTTACTAGTGTGTATTGATGACCATCGTAAACAAGAAACGGTTTCATTATGATCGGTTAATAAGAAAATATAATTGCTTTGAAAAAATAAAATTAATCCAAAACAATCTAAACTAATTTTATTCTTATTATATGCAAATTTTCATGAGTAAAATTGATCAAGTGTATGTATATTTCCAATGTAGCCATCGCATCAATTTTGTCCCTGCAATCAGAGATATGACATGCATTAGTAAACACAGTGGAACAAAACTATAAGAAATAAAAACACAATTATGTACATCTAATCTCAAGAAAGTATAAAAAACGTTATATGAACAACAATCTTCCCTTGAAGGAACTCCTCTAAGAAAATTTCAAAAGGATCATAAAAGTAAGGGTGAATACTTAATACCTCTTGAAGATCATTCCAAGGGGAAGAATTCGACAAACCTAGTTGAGATGATATACCATTAGATGTCAAAGCATGTCGAAAGATGTTAGTAGTATGTAAATGATTATTTATTCTAATGTTATTGAAATTCGAAGGACAACTGGAAGAGCTAACACTAGGAAGACAAGACACGGATTTTTTATCACGACAAGCTTCTATAGGATAATTAATATTAAAATCATGGGAAACTTGATAGTCATGTAGATAAGAATATTTAAAATTGTATTTATCTATAGGAAAATGTGAAATAGTAGAAGATGAATCTGTTGACAGATTTAAATCAAGGTCTCCTTGTGACAAAGGTATAAATTCATCATCGAAATATGTATCATATATGGCCTCCCTTTCCTAAAATTGATGTAATTGGTTTGAGTCAAGAGAATCAACAAAAGGAAATAAAGGTGATTGAAAATTATCAAGGATGGGTAAAGAGTCCTTCTCACAAGAAATATGGTCCTAAAAAAAGATTGAACATATTGAAGGTAGGTTTTCGTCAGAAATATCTATAATATCACTATGGTTTGTACTCTGATCTGTGAAAAGGTCTGGGTACAAAAAATAATGGACTCCAAAGTATATCATGTTATGCACATCCATATAATTTTCCTCATCATGGATGCGATGAAAAGTGTGGAGTAAATATGGATCTTCTCTTAAAATTCAATATGCCTTCAAAGGAGGACTATTACAATGTTGATTATTCAGTTCTTGAGGTGTAATAATTCCTACTGAAACTGTGTGATATTGATCAGAATGTTCAATAGGATTACGAAATACATCAAGAGTGTCTTGTTCTTCTGTTTTAGTTCTATTATATTTACTGGAAGAAACAAGAAATTGAAAACATCATTATAAATCATCCTCAGAAGGAAGATATTTGAGGGGGAATCTAAAACAGAGAGATTTATATCTATTATAAAATTCATCAATCCATTCATTTCCTTACATCGTAAGAGTTCCTATATCAAAACATAACTTGTCATAATCATAAAACGGATGTGATGAGAGGAATGTTTCAACAAAGTGTTCCCAAGAATGAATATATTTGTCTAGGAGTGAAGTATACCATCCTCTAATCTGACCATTAAATGTGAGAGTGAATAACCTGTAGATCTTGTTATCACAAGTGATATTAAAGGAATTGCATTTCACCAAAAACTGTGAAACATATTCTACAAGTGTCACACCACTCTCACCATCACATGTTGGTCTAACATAGATAGGATAGGTTTCTTGAGAAATCCTCCCGAAGGTTCAGGTGTACTAAATGCATGACCCAAAGGATGAACCATGATTAAAAAGATAAAATTTCATAAAGATAGAAATATGTGGCCCTCCTTCTAGCACCAAAAATATTGATGCCTGGAAATGTCTTGACTCAACACATGAGAAATTGCCCAGTTAGAGTCCCAATTAAGCTCTTTTCCATTGTGATGGCAATCCTGACTAGTTCAAATGGGTTTCCAGTTACTCATGTCTTAAGACTAGCCTAAGTTAACCTAGTCTAAGCTACCTAAACTAGTATGTACAATATGCACAATGACAACCTTCAATTTGTTTATGAGTGATGGTTATTAAGATTATCAAACTGAAGGGAAAAAGGGGTCATCTATATGATGATCGTTTAGGTGAGATGATCCTTTATGGTGTGACTGAAATAAGGGCACAGTCAATCCACTATGAAGTTTTCTCCTATGCAAGGAGACTTGAAAAAGAATAAAAGAACATAAACTGAATTCAAATACAAATTAAACTGAAAATAGAAGAAAACAAAATGGGATTGTTTGTTGATTAAGAGAAGGATAACCTTACTTTCAATCAAGGGACTAAAGATGAAACAAGAGGAGAGAATCGTGATTAAACCTGGGATCAAGATTCATTCGTAAATCCTCAAAATGATTTTGAGATTTCAAATGGTTTACACGCTTATTCAATGAAATGATCTTAATAAAAGAATATTAAAATAATTTCAATCACATACCCGTAATTCAATCTTGTAACATGAACTCATTTTAAGATCTACATCCAACTAAAGCAATAATTCCTAAGTTCAATATAGGGCAGCACAAGCTTAATTTATAATGAGAAAAATGAATAATTATTCAACTCTTATAAACTAACTCCATGAATCCAATAGTAATTTAGACCTACAAAATCAATGAGTGAGATTTTAAATAGGTTAAAATTTCATTCAAAAAAAATACTTCACAAGTCCAAACTTATATATTTTCAATTATTGTATTATATATATAGTGGCCAACAAAAAGAACATTAGGCATAAAAGAAGCATGAGCAAAACCATTTCTCTATATATACTAGCAATTGTCCCAAAGGTACAAAGAGAGGTCGATAGGATTATTAAATTCGAATTGTTGAATTTTTCTAGAAGAGTTAATTGGTTTGTGGAAAACCTTGTTTTCTTGGACTGGATCATTGTGCAATTACTTTTCTTTAAATGTTTTGTTTATATCTATATTGCAAGGAACACATTGAATGTCTTATTTCATCTTAGAGTAAGTTAAATACCCAAAATCCAGAAACCTCTATAGATGGCCAAGCATATACAAAGCTTGCTAGTGACCAAGGCAATAACCACCATGACTATCCCCTACCAATATATTTCATTGAAAACCATAATTGTATATTGCATTTAGAAAGTCAAAACATAATATTAGAAAACATGTTGATATATTGCTATTAAAAAGTTAATTCCATTAGAAACCATGATATTATTATTATATTTTATAAAGAATAATATACATATATAGAATGATACTACATTGAAAACCCTAATTGTATATTGCGATTAGAAAGTCAAAATATAATATTCAAAACCATGCTAAATATGACATTACAAACCTTGAATGTCAAAGGGAGAACTTAGAAGTTGGAAATTAAATGACCGCAGCCATTCCAAAGACCATGTCTATAGAGATGTTAAAAAACCATGGTCAATGCCAAATTAGGAGGCCGAAAGGCAAAAACAAAAATAAGAAAATACCAAATCATTGCTAACATTACATGTAGCAATAACAAAAGAAGCACTTCTTCCCCATGGATGCCTTCCTGATTGTGATTTCATGCTCACCTGAAGACGACCATCTAAACATGAACACGCACGCTCGCATGAAGACAACCATGCATAAAGACGACCATTTAAACATGAACACGCACGCTCGCCTAAAGACAGCCATGCCTGAAGACGACCATCTAAACACGAACACGCGCGCTTGAAAGGAGGAACAACACACCAGACACTATTTAAATATGCTAATGAAGTATTATAAATTCTTGAAAATTTTGGAAGAGTTTATAGTGAGATGGCCAAGCACATAGAAAGCTTGCTAGTGACCAAGGCAATAACCACCATGACTATCCCCTACCAATATATTTCATTGAAAACCATAATTTCATATTGCATTTAGAAAGTCAAAACATAATATTAGAAAACATGTTGATATATTGCTACTAAAAAGTTAATTCCATTAGAAACCATGATATTATTATTATATTTTATAAATAATAATATACATATATAGAATGATACTACATTGAAAACCATAATTGTATATTGCGATTAGAAAGTCAAAATATAATATTCGAAACCATGTTAAATATGGCATTACAAACCTTAAATGTCAAAGGGAGAACTTAGAAGTTGAAAATTAAATGGCCACAGCCATTCCAAAGACCATGTCTATAGAGACGTTAAAAAACCATGGTCAATACCAAATTAGGAGGCCGGAAGGCAAAAACAAAAATAAGAAAATGCTAAATCGTTGTTAACATTACTTGTAGCAAGAATAAAGAAGCACTTCTTCCCCATGGATGCCTTCCTGATTGTGATCTCACGCTCACCTGAAGACGACCATCTAAACATGAACACGCACACTCGCCTGAAGACAACCATGCCTGAAGACGACCATCTAAACATGAACATGCATGCTTGAAAGGAGGAACAACACACCGGACACTATTCAGATCAGCTAATGAAGTATTATAAATTCTTGAAAATTTTGGAAGAGCTTATAGTGATGGTTTTGATCTTGTTGGAGACTGGTTCATAGCACATGTTATTGTGTTAATAATATTTGACTAAATTAAATGTCACACAACAAGAATCAATCATTATCTGCATGCATAATGAAACACCATGGCAAATTATGCAGTGCGGTCAAAAAAGAACAGCATGCAGTTTTCAATAAAAAATTTGTTTTATATTGTCTGCATACAAGAAATGGTCCAATAGGTGCAGCAAGACCTCTACAAAAACTTTAAATAGAAAACTTGGGTCAGCTAGCATGCAGTTGTGTAAAGCAGCGCTTCCTCAAATGGCTATCCCCAGAGGCCACGTCGCTTCCTATACAATCGAATTAGAATATAGCTGATAAAAAAAAGGCATCATTATGCTAGTAATAAAGGAAAAATAAATCCAAGTACCACAAATATAATATTAAGTATGATTTAAACACACGAGCATACTTGTAAATCCAAGTATCTAGAAAGGAGCAATTGGCGTAAACCAACAGCTTTGGCAACTTCTACCATATCAGATGTAAGAACAGCCCCTCGAGCCTCTGCCTTTTCGAATATTTCCTCTGCATTTAAAATGGGTCCAAATTCATCTTCACTATCATTCCCACCTTGATCACCCTCATTGTCCCTACCACCACCTTTTCCCCCTTCTCCTCCTCTAAAGTTTCCATTGTCATTCCCTCCAAAGCATCCTCCGTCACCACCATTATCAGCATTTGAACCATCTTCTTTAATATCTACACTATTTCCTATTCTTAACTGAGATAGGCTTAGATCTCCTCCAACCATTTTCAAAGGAACAGTGACAACTTCAGGATCTTTAACTGATTCAGAATCAAAATCCATCTGGCATTTAACCCTGAAAGGCCTACCTACCTTAAATCTTCCCATTGGAAAGTTTATAATTAACTCTATTGTATTTTTCTCTCCTCTACAACGATTAAATCTTTCGGTTCCAAATATGAGGGGCCTTTGAATTTCAAAACTGAGGGCATTTGAAACTCCATTTTTGCTTGAATTTCCAAATTTAGCTTGACTTGTAAAAAGTGAAAGGCTTGCAGCCTCCATGCAAGTACTAAAAAGACAGCCAGGCATATTTAAACTCCATAATATGAAATAACGGGGAAATGAAAAGGAAAGACAATCCACCACTCTAAATATCACAATTTATTCCAAACTCTTAGCCTCCTCGAAGTCTATATTTCTAGACCTTAAGCTATGGGTGAAATTTATTTGAGCACAAACTTCAATAGCCTTGAAGTGTTTCGTTGAAGTACACAAGATTTACAAGGGCTCTATCATATTTCCACAGGGAGCTTCACCTAAAAAGGAATACAACGAATCCGACTTTGGCCTTGTGAAATAAATCCACAAATACACCTGCAACTCGACACTCAACTCTTAGTAGAAAAATAAGGGATTTGATGCACATAAAGTCACTGACTATCCCGTGTCGACTCGAAAGCGTTGAAAAATTTTTAACAAAACGATGCGTGATACTATAATTTAAATGTGCAGATTAGCTGGGCTTTTCTTCCTCTCAAACAACTTGAAATTCAAGATTTTTCCTAAAATGAGGCATTCAAATCCAAAATTTGAGAAATTCTCTATCAGTTTAGTTCAAATACAATAATGAATGACCCATGCAGCTATAGAGCTTAAAAGCAAAACTTCAAGATGCACCAGATCACGGCTTTGGGGGTTTGGGGATTAAGTCTGAGGAGATACAGCTAAAGAGTTGGCCGCAAGTAGTTTTAATTGGTGTATGGAGTATATAATTTAATACTAATCAGTGCTTTCCAAAAGCCAGGGAAGAAGAACAGTGCTTGCCAAAATCCAGGGAAGAAGAACAGCAACAACAATTGGAAGACCAAAGAAACGATTAACTCTGAGGCCAAGAGTGACATAAAAGAATGGGAAAAGGCAGTGAAAATATCTTCAAGAGTGACATAAAAGAATGGGAAAAAGCAGTAAAAATATCTTGCCATGCCAAGAAGGCAACTCAACCGATATTTGGAAAAAGCAGTCACACTTCAAATCAACGGTTTAAAGTGTCTGACCTGATCGAACGGAGCAGGGTAAAAGTGTTGACGATTGTTGATGCATAGGAAGGCTTATCGGCCTAAATATGTTGATAATTTTTTATAATATGTATATATCATATATAAAAGTATTTATATATAATATAACCACAATAAACATTTTATAATGTAACAAAGTCATACGGATCAAAATACAATATAATACTATGTTGTATGAGTCATATCTCAGTAAAAAATACAATGAGGGGAAAATAACATTATATATATATATAATTTTGCATAACATGTATTAAAATATAAAATTAACTAAATCATTTTGTTTATAAATTGATAATAATATACATTTGATATTAATATTTACATGTTTTTAAGTTAATGAAAAGCTATGTGAAATGGTTTCTGGACTAAAACCCATCAAGAAAATCAAAAGATGGATTCATTACAATGAGGCGTAATAAAGATAATCAAATTTTCAAAGGGATGCACCTAGATTTTATGTGTCAAATAAAACATCGAGATGATTTATCGTCAAGAATTAGGTGACCAAACGATGACGATAGAGGCGAAGCAAATCAAATGCAAAATTTGAGGCGATATGGAAAAATGAGACTAATGATGCAATCATCGCTCTGAGGAGATGAATAATCATGTGAAGTGTCACAAGTGTCATCATGCGATAAAAGGGTCAAGCACAAAAGAAGTCACTTAATGCAAATGAAAATAAGACCAAAAGAAAACTTGAAATGAGATGAAGATAAAATAAGCGAAGGGTCTCCATTTATCATGAGAAAAGAAAACCACTAAATGGGGGTTTGTTACAGCTACAACGGGTGGTCTCAGGACAAAACATGAGGACTAGGAATCCCTGGATCAGTGAAGATGGGATTGTGGTAAATCCTTGTTGTGTGTATCCTCATTTGGCATAGGAATATTCAACTGGTAAATGGGGGGAAATATGGTAAATCCTATAGGGTAGACATGGAAAATTCCTCACGGTTTAGATGGAGAGATCTGGAGGCATCCATGCTTGTATAGGCCTAGTGATACCTGGACCGGTATATGGTAGGATTACAGTAAATCTTGGTAGTGTATGTTTCTTGTTTGAGCCTAGGAATCCCTTAGTGGGATTGCGGTAAATCCCGGTTGTATAGATGAGGGTTTCGAGCCTAGGAATCACTTAGTGGGATATAAGGTAAACCTTGAGCTATCACTGGTTGGTTTTGTTGTGAGTCCCACATTCATTCTTGGAATATGGCACGAGGGTGGTTGGCTGAAAGAAAGATTTGGTTCAGCCCAATCTATGTGCGGGTGGTACTTGGAAGTCCCTGACTTGGTTGGATTTTGCATATGTCAATAAGAGTTATTTTCCTCTTGTGTTCCACATGTAAATATATGTGTTAATATGTGTTTTTTATGGTTTTTCTATCTTTCTTATTATGCTAGTTATAACCATGGTTTATGACAGACTTTAGTTATGGCTTTTATCATGTTTTGATTAGTACATGAAATGTTAATGAATGTATGACCTGATAGATGATAATGCGGCTATTGTGAGAGGGCTTGATGATTCTTAGATAAGTATGAGATCCATATATTGAGATTTGTTGTTATGGCCAGTAAATTACATGTTCATGATGTGTTTGACGGAATGCTATTCATGGCTAGTGGGGCTCAGTTCAATTCCTTGTTCAAGTGTTTGCATTAGTAGACTTATTTCATTATTATTTATCATTTCTGGAAGTTTCATGAAGTTTTAGGCAGAGGCTTGGTTCCTAGCCCTAAAAAAGTCGCTCAAAATACAAGGTCGTTGGCACAGAACTGCCTAAAAGAGGCCACAGTCGCACGGATGCCTTGTTGTGGGAGTGATTGGAGGGTCTCATTCGCATGCATGCCTTTCCATGGGAGCAACTGGGGGTCTAATTCAGCGAAACATCAAGTTCTCCTAGGGGTTGGACACCTGAAGGGGTGGGTTGGCTCCCGAAGGTTTTGTAGCTTCTGAGGAAGTTCAAATTGGTCTTATCTTGTTAGTTCCATTTCCTTAATTGCACAAGGGGAGTTGAATGATATCATAATAACTCTTCGTCACATGTTTACCCCTGTGGATCGGTTAGCTTGGGTAAATGTGGGAGGAGGGTGTTACACCTCTCAAGCTTCACCAATCAAGTCTTCAAGGGGAAATTGTGGATCCATCTCTTCTAGAAAGGAGGACTCTAATACAATAGTGACAGAGTCCCCATAATGCTCTTGGAAGGAAACAACTTTGGAGTCACCATATGATTCCAGAATGATAGTAATTGGAGAATCAACAAGAGGAGTTGTGACTCAAGAATTAGGTGAAGCATTCTGGTCAGAAGGACTTCATGAATGAGTTACATGTTCCTCTATTAGAATGGTCATTGATTCCCCTAAATTCGCATTTCCAATAAGTTCTCTAACCCTTCTAATTCTTGGGCTACTTCCACTTCTTGTTTTGTTTATTCAGGGGCTAGTGAGTCTTGAGCCAAATTTTTTCCAAGGGTTTCTTGTTGTGTCCCCTCTTCATCACAAAACTCTTGAATCAAATTTTCTTCTGATGATTTCTCAAGGGTGTCTAAAAAAATTTGTCCTTGTTGTAACTTGATTAACCTGGATGACCTTCTCCTTTTCTTGGGTAATGAGGCTAGAAAATGTGCCACTCATTTCTTTGCTTTACTAATTTTTTGAGGCATTGAAGTTTGTGCAGTTCCCTATAATCGTCTAAACTAGTCTAACCATCATGCTTGGTCCAAAATGTTGTGTGCCTCCTTTTTGGCCTATAATTGAGCTGGTTCATGACGTACCAAATGGCCACCCATTATCAGTCATTCAACAAGCATCAATTTGCAATTGGAAACAACAAAAATCAAAATATACAATGATAGTAACACTATGCGGAATATGGGAACTCAGCAACCATAACATGCAACAATATTTTCAGAAATTTGGGTAACATATCATGTACCAATACTGTCTTGCCCCCCTCCCCCCCCCAATAGAGTTGAAGGTTGTCCATGACCATCAATCAGTCTTTTAATAGGTTGACAACTTTGGCATGATTAAGAGATAAGGTGATATTAATTAAGCCTGGGAGGATAACCGTTAGAAATAGAAATGGAAGACGAGGGACATCTATGACACATGAGATAATAATTAGGCCAATTATTAATCATGAAGTGTAATATTGAGGCAGATTATTACAATACCCGAAGTATTAAAACGAAATAATAACATGGAGAGATTTTTTAGGAACAATAGATGGTTGGAAACAATGTATGCCTAGAGAAGAAAAACCGAAAGGAATTAATTAGATTGTTGAATGCCCCAAAAACTTTTATCCCTGATGTGAAAAAGTATGATTATTTTCTCATTAACAACCAATATCACCACTTTCAAAGAGCTATTTAATAAAATTCCATAATAAATCTAACGATCTTACTTTATTAATTTCGAGGAGAGAAAGTAACTAACTTAAATTGTAATATTTAAATTTACTTTAATACCACATGCATGTCCATTCTTGCTAGCAGTCGTCCATAGCCTCGACAGGGTTTCCTTTTTGACCCATTGAGATGTCAGTGTCCCATTTACTAGAAAACTATTTATAACTTATATTTTTTATCAAGTATCTACAAAAGGCCATTGTCTTGGTGTGGTAACCATGTAATAACAATGTAAGTCACCACAGCTAATGAGGTGAACAAGTCGAATCATGATGAGGCCTCTTGTCCTTCAATCCAAATATCGAAGGCCATTACCCTAGCTTGGTGACCATAAGTGATAATGTCACTCCACTAAATACTCTGATCATGCTAGGTCAACTACTGATGAGACCTCCTATCCTCTATTAGGTTTCCATTTTCCTTGTTATATTTTTTGTTAATCGTAAATAGGGTGGCATATCAACTCCTTAAGAGTTAGGAATGGTGAAAAGTTTTATAATAATTACTTTTTAGCTAACTATTTTTGTCTCCAAAGATTTATTTATTTTTAAATATCGTAGAATCATTTTAAAAATTGGAGTGAAATAAAGTTGCTTAAGTGGTGATAGAAGGAGTGCATAACGAGTACTTTATAGATTTGCTACAAGATCAGGGGAGTTTAGAATTTTAGGAAGTTCAAAATCCTTGTAATAAATTCTTATAAAACATGCTCATATGATAATCATTAATCAAATTAGTTGTTCAACCATCATATCGAAAGAGGGCTTAAAGTATTCCTTATCCTAAAGAAACTGAGATATTAACAAGCTAGGAAAATAGTAATCACATTTAAGGAAACAACAAGTATGATAACTGGTGTTGTGGCTCAGGAAACAACAACTGTGATTAAGAAAACAGATGTGAGTAAGGAAACAACAACAGTGACTAAGGAAATAACAACTGTGATTATGATGTTGTGACTAAAGAAACGACAATTGTGATTAAGGAAACAACTGTAACTAAGGAAACAACAACTGTGATTAAAGAAACAACTGTGACTAAGGAAACAAAAATTGTGATTATGATATTGTGGCTAAGAAAATGGTAAAAACCACATAAGGACTTAAACAAAGCAATTGCATTGAGACCATAACAATGACATTTTTTTTAACAAGATCAGATACTTATATATTAAAAAACATCTAAGGAGGTACAATGTCCCGCTACATATGCAGGGAGTAACACAGCGGAATTGGTGCAAAATGGGCTCGTAGTCCCGATTTCCAATTCATTGTTCATGTTTCTTGAATTTTGAAAGACATACCGACTATATTGTCAGAGGAGCTGGCCTAATAGAAAGCAGAATTTACATTGCATGGAGAGTTATCTAAGGAGTCACTAGAATTGGTTGACAGAGTCATCTGGGGGTTGATATTTCTTATCACTGTGCTTGGTTGATGCTTCACCTTGCACACTTTGATTCAAAGTCCTGATGTAACTGACTACTTCTTCTAAGTGGTGGCATTTCTCTTTGAGCCCTTCAATTTCAGCTTTCTATTTCTCAAATTTCTTTTTCTTTGACTTGTTTTCGAACTCAACTTCAGCATTGAGTTCATTGAAGTATTTGATAAATCGTCCTATCATAAAATAGTGCACCTTGCAGAAAGCACAGCTGCTGTTGGTCTCAATCTGGTCCAAGGGGTTATCAGACATTGTTGATGCTAGAGGAACTGACTCCTTGTGCTTGATTCGAAGCTTGGTCTGCAGTCTTCTGAAGGAAGTAGGGTGAAGAGCAGGGATTTTGAAGGCAGTTTCTAGGAGATTCTAGCTATTCAAAACTCTGGTGGAGGCCCAGGGAAGCTTGGATTGTAGAAGAGCGCCGAATGCTGGCTAGAGTAGGAGACTGTAGGAAAGAGATCTGGTGGAAAGGGAGGATATAAAGTAAGGATTAGTCAGAATATTATAGGGGACAGAGACAGAAGGCACTGCAGTGTGTGAGAAAAAGGAAGGGTGGATGAAATATTGGAGGCAGGACGAATAGGGAACCGGCGTGATAAAAACTATCACCACAAAACTTGGCGCAATTTGATCCACAATTATATACCGAGAGTTAGCAGAAAAATAGCTAAGACAGATATAAGAAAAGGTGATACCTCTAATGACAGGAGGAACGGGAGAAAAGATAGCGCTCCACCTCCAGCAAAAACCACTGCAACAAAAACTGCTCACAACAAACTGCCAGAAGAGGAAGCAGCAAGAAACGGCTCCAGACACTATGACGAGCTGAGGGTGATCCCCGAACTTGTGATCGCAAACATTGATTCTCTGGTGTATCCAACAAGCCCCTTCCTACTTATAATCTTGCTCAATCACCATTTTCTCATGACTCTGGACACCCTTATCAAAATTACATCTGCCGCAGGAATCATTATGTCTCTTGCCTGAGCGGGCTCTTCTGATTTTGAGTTGACTGAAACCAAACTTTTACAAGTCCTTTTAGCATGAATTTTTCAAATCTGAAATCCTCTGTGGATCATCCCTTGTTCTTCAGATTCTCCACGCCGTTCTAAGGGGATGATCTAAGATTTTGTCAAACCTGAGATGAGCGATCACCTGATTCGTTTGACTGTGGGGTGTTACATCCACTTGACTGAAATTACTGGTTGTACAATGTGACTCAAACCCATCCAAGGGGGATGGAAAATCAGGGGATTGATTTTTCATAAATATCTTGAAGATCTTTTACCTGCCCGGCCATTCGATTCACTACTTTGTTGGCAAGGGAATCTGCCTCTTGATTATAGATTCTCAGGACATGTTTATATTTGATATTTCCCAGTTGCTTGGTGTTCTCTAAAATCCTTTGTTTGATTCTATTAAGAGCCTGATTTTTAAATTTTCCCCCTGTTTCCATAGCTGAAATGATTATTGTTGAGTCTCCGATTACTACTAGGTCTTTGGCTTGGAGTTTTTTGAGGATGCAAATGCCAAGAAACAAATTGTATGCCTCTGCTTTATTGTTTGACATATTACCAAGCCCCCATTCATAAGAGGAGATGACTTTTCCTTCCTGATCAAGAATAATTCCCCTAGCTCCTGCTCTACCAAGGTTGTTTTTAGATGCCCCATCAAATCTGAGAGTGTATTTATTTTGGTTTTGGATCCACTTTTCAGTTTCCATTTGGTTTCCCCTAAGCTTCCAGCCCTTATTTATTCCCCCTGTCTTAGCTTACAATTGCTTATTCACTGAACACACAAAAGGGATTTTGTTGTACCATTCCTTTTCTTCTTTCTACCAGTTATTTTGATCAACACTAAACACTAAGATAGCACTGATCATTTCTGCCACTAACCCCCAAGTTTTTTCCAAAATGAATCCTGGGTTAGGCTTTTGACTTTTGAATATACAACTGTTTCTAGAGAGCCATATTTGCCAGCAAAGGGCAGATGGGAGACATTTCCAAATTCGAATAATGGCAGATTTATTTTTTTTTGTGTATGGTTAGTATTTCTCCCAGTTCTTATTTAAAGTTGTGAGCTGGCCAAAAATATTCGTGGACATCTCTAGTGAGCCTATAATTTGTTGCCAACAGTGCCTTGCAATGGCACAATCTAAGAAGAGATGTTGGTTGCTTTCCTCCTCCTTCCGGCGTAAATAGCACATGGATGGCCCTTATATCGCTTTTTTCTTGAGATTTTCAGCAGTGAGGATTTTACCCTTTAAGAGGGTCCAAGCAAAAAATTTTATTTTTCGAAGACACTCGTTCTTCCAAACTATTGTCCTAAGATTCCAATTTTCAAGGTTATTATTAGGTTGGAGAAACTTATATCCGGACTTCACTGTAAACTTTCCTCCACTAGGTTCCCAAACGTAGCTATCTTGGATTTTTTTATTTATCGAGGCTACTCCAGCCAGCGTTGTCTTCAAGTTAGCCCACTGATTTTTCAAACTATTTGGGAGAGGAAGATCCTTCCAGGCAGTCCAGCTTTTTTGATCCCAGTCAGAGATGTCATAGAGAGAAGTTATACTTTTTGTGTCCATCCAACTTTTCAAGGATCTACACTGCTGACATTGGATCAGAGATGTAAATCCCATTATTCTATCTTTCCATATATCTGTGTCTCTGTGTCTTTTCCATTCCCCAGGCTCTTTGAAATGTTATTTTTGATTTGAGGGATGACCTTTTTAATGAGTTTCCACGCTTGAGTGCATGGTCTTTCTGAGATCAGATCGGTGAGAATATTTGAATGTTGTCCATTGAGATATTTCTTTAGAAGCGCATCGACCCACCAACTGCCTTTCTCAATTAACATACGCCAAACGAGCTTAAGGCCCATGGCTTTATTTGTTAGACTTGGAATCCTGATGGAGATGCCTCCCTTTTCAAAAGGGAGGGTCACTTGTTCCAAAAAAACTAAGCTGAAATTTTTTGTGTCTTGCTTCCCTCCTTGCCAGAGGAATCCTCTCATGATTAACTCCATTTCTTTATGGATGTTGGTAGGAGCCAAGATTACAACGTACTGATAGATAGGTAGAGTTGATAGAAGATATTTTATGAGGATAGTTCTACCCGCTAGGTTTAACCACATCAGCCCCCAGCTTTGGAGTTTCCCTCTCATCTTTTCTATCTATTTGTTCCATGTCTTAGACTTGACCCCTTCCTTTGCCAAAGGTAAACCGAGGTAGGAAAAGTGGCTCCAATTCCATTGGACCAGAATGTCCATAATTTGGGAAATCCTTTGCATTACATTTAGTGAGACATTCCAAGTATAAATTCTGCACTTTTTATTGTTGAGCAACCCCCCTGAGACAACCAAGAAAGCTCCTAAGATTTTCTTGAATCTCCTAGAAATGATACTTGAGGCTCCTCCAATTAGGAGTGTATCATCAGCAAAGAGGGAATGATTGATTTCTTTTATCCCTCGCCCAATGCTGATGCCAGTTATCTCTCTTTTTTTCCTTTTATTTTCAAGATGAATGCTTAAAGTTTCCGCCCTAATGATGAATAGGAAAGGGGAGAGAGGGCAACCTTGTCTCAATCCTCTAGTACTGCGAAAGTAACGGCTGGGCCTTCCATTGATTAGTGGAGTTGTCCATGGATTTGATATGCATTCCATTATAATGTTGATGAAATTAATAGAGATTCCAAACTTCTGTAGCACTGCCACTAAAAACTAGTCACTGAATCTATCAAATGCATTGGCCATATCCAGCTTGATGACCATGCCTTTTTCATTTCTTTGCCTGCTATGTATGGCTTCCTGTACAAGAATTACATTATCCATTATCTGTCTTTTAGGGACAAACCCACCTTTGTTCTCTGAAATGAGACTAGGCAAAATCTTTTTCAACCTATTTGCCAGGATTTTTGTAACAATTTTATAAGAAGCGTTACATAAAGAAATGGGTCTGAATCGATCAAAAGAGAGGGGGTTTGGCTCCTTTGGGATGAGCGCCATATGAGAAGTTTTTGTGTTTTCTCCCATCTTGTTTTTTTTTTAAACGTTTTTAACCATTCTTACAAAGTCTTTCTTTATTATGTCCCAATGTGCCTTGAAGAAGGCAATGGTAAAGCCATCTGGTCCAGGAGCTTTATCCGGATGCATGCTCCACGTTGCTTCTCTTATTTCTTCCTCCCTTCTCCAGCTCAATGTTTTGCTGGTCACTGATTTTACAATTAATTTGTTGAAGAAATTCAACGTTGTCTGGAGGATGTTCTTCTGTTGTTAGGAGGGATTTGAAATGGTTGTGAGTTTCTTCTTTAATTTCCTCCCACTCCTTTATTTATTTCCCTTCAGCTATAATTCTGTCAATTTGGCTACCAGCTCTTCTAAGCTTGAGATTATTGTGGAAGAAGGAAGTATTTTTATCTCCCGCTTTCAACCAGAGACACCTAGATTTTTGTCTCAATTCCTCCTCCTCTTGTCTATTCTGCCTGTAAAGTTCCATAAAAATTTCTTTTTCGTGGACTTGTTCTTCCTCTATTATTTGTTGATTTTCCTTTTCCTGGCTCCATTTTTCCAGATTCTTATGCAATTCGACTTTTTTGTTTTTCTCTGCTAGAGCATTCTCTTTTGCCCAATTTTTTATTGCTGCTCTTAGATTTTTTAATTTGGATTCCGAAACAAAGTGAGGGGAACCTATAACTTTGAAATCCCAGCTGTCGTTTATGATCTTGTTAAATTCCTTCTCGTTGTCCCAATTTTTATTGTATTTAAAAGGGATCAGCCCAAAATTTTCGAGTCTGTCTAAAATCAGAACCACGAGCTTGTGATCAGAGGCTGTGGCATGAACAATATTTCTTTTCATGGATGAGAATCCTGCAGCTATACTCTCTTGGATTAAGATCCTATCCAATCTTTCCTTGATGTTTTGAGTTTCGACTCTTTTATTGCTCCAGGTAAATTTCTCGTTACATGGAGGAATGTCAATGAGTTTGTGGGCTTCTATAATTTCTTCCTGAGCAACTCTTGAAAAGTCATTGAGATATTTTCCTCCCATCTTTTCTTCAATTTTCCTTATTAAATTTAGATCGCCTCCTAAGACCAACTTGCTTCTTTGGCACTCTTGCACCTTTGTTTTGACAGAATCCCAACATAGTGCTTTGT
Source organism: Pinus taeda (assembly GCA_000404065.3). Lineage (NCBI taxonomy): Eukaryota > Viridiplantae > Streptophyta > Pinopsida > Pinales > Pinaceae > Pinus > Pinus taeda. Next base: position 52,410 of record APFE030395300.1, read on the forward strand.
CCCTGTAATGGTTTGGAGCATAAATATTTAACACAGTAAACTCTTCATTTGTGGTTTTATTTTTGAGATCTGTTCTAACCCACCAGTTATTAAGTTTTTGACTAGTGAGCTCCCACTTCCCTTTATTCCATATCGTGTCGATAACTCCTGAATCTCCTATAGAGTCTGTCGGTGTTCCTTCAAAACATTTTTGTTTTTTCATTAATTTTTTAAAATCTTGACTGGCATCTTGGTCTCTTGGATCGAAAAGATATCTGGCTGTTCTTGCCTTATAATATCTCGGGCTGCATTGGATTTTACAAAGGAACCCAAACCCATGTTGTTCCAAGAGACCAAAATCATTACTTACTTGATTTTTGGTGAGCCCTGCTCTTCTCCTTCTGCTTTCCCCACTTCCTCTTTGTTTGGCCAAAAAAGAATCCATTGGTTGTTGAGTACCTGTGGCCATTTCTTTAGCTGTTGTTTCATCTCTTATCTCTTTATTCGACTTCCTACCTGCTTTTTTTGGTTGCTCGGAAGTGTTGTTTGATTCTTTGACTTTGTTTCTTGTGAGGATTCGGTCAATAGTGGGAGGAGGGGATGGGAAGTTCTGAATGGGAGAGTGTATGACTCCTAGAGATTTATATTGAGAAGGAGAAAGAGGGGATAAAGGTTCTTCTTTTTCCAAGGATTCGAAAGGATTTGATGATGAAGGTAATGGTTGGGCCATGATGAGAGCAGGAGTGGAGGTTTCAGCTGGATTTTCGAGGGGTTGTTTGGGGTTTGGACCTGATTGTTTGTTATTGGTTTTCTTTCTCTTGACTTGTTCCCATGTGCCATCATTTGCTTCTAAATTCTCAGCTCTTTCAGTTTCTTTTAGTTTATTACATCTATTAGAAAAATGACCATATTCATGGCATACCTTACATTTGAACGGGATTTGCTCGTTTTCTAGCTACTGGATGTGAGTCCACTGGTCCACCTTGATCTTTATTACTTCCGGGAGGCCCTTCCCCAAGTCTGCTTCGACACAAATCCTGGCGCATGCATGCATATTGTCCTTTGGTTCGCATCTATCAATGTATTTTTCGACAGCATTTCCTATTGCTTTAACCGATTCGTCTCCCCAACAATGGAGAGGGAGGTGAGGCAAACGAACTCAGACCAACACTGCATTAGGGACGTCCATTTCTGGATCGAAATCTGGGGACCATCTGTTCAGGTAAAGGCCTCTTGAATCCATGAAGTATGAACCGCTTCTAAATATAAGGTTACTATCTTCTTTGGTTTAAAAGAGGAACGTGTACTATCCCCTACCACAAAATCTTATTGCTATTTTTCCTTGGATATTAGCGCTCAAGTTGCCCACCACCGATTTCTGAACAGCTCTGGGGGAGGGCCACAATCTAGTGAATTGACCAACCAATCCTCTTTCAGCTAGAGAAATAGCTGCTTTCCTTGGTAGACTTGGAGGTAAAGAAATTTCTGGGATATCAGCCAGTTTTTTAACAAATTTGGATGTTGTTGGCTTGATTCTTGGAGAACCATTTTCTAAGATTAATGAAGTGAAGGCCACAGTTTGTTCTTCAAGGCCTTGCAGTGGAGGAGAGTCACACCCTGCCATGAGGGCGAAGGAAGAAAGAGGAGGCCAGTAGCAGAACTAGCTCGGGAGGGGAGGCAGAGCCCAAATGCGAGAATGCCAGGGACGCGTCCAAGGGAGCCCAGCAGCAAGGGCTGCTACGAAAAGGGCCTGCAGGAGGCAGCAGGAACAGAGGGGCAGTGCTAGGTCAACCTGCACGCGGGAGCTCGATCCTGAAAATAGAAATAAACATTTTTTTCTTAACAATGACATTTTTATTAAAAAAATGTCCGTGATGTTTTTCCAAAGTGAAAGAAAGATACATGCCATCAAAAGATAAAAATTGTTTACATTAAGTACAAAATAAAATGGATTTAGAATAATTTTACCTAGTTGTGACTGCGAGGGCATTTCCCCGATCAACTACAACCTGCAAATTTGCATCATTATTGATTTCATGAATAAAATATTCTCATGTAAGTGGCTAGTGGTACAGACTAATTCCATTCCTATTAACAAGGAAAGGAATTCTAGAATCATCAATCGTAGTGAGGCATATTGTCTCCTTGTCATAAACTTTGATGACTTCATAAGGACCCAACCATCTCATTTGGATTTTTCCTGGAAATTCTTGGAATATGGAGTTGTATAACAACGCCTAATCCCCTTTCTGAAAAGTTTTATTTTCAATCAACCGATCGTGTCATTTAGCTCTCTGTTGTTGAACTATGGCTATATGTTATAATGAAAGAAGGTGCATTTCATCCATTTCGTTGAGTTGTTGTAGGCGTCATTTTTTTGCCTCTAAGAGATCTAGTTTGACTTCCTTAGTCGTTCTGATAGTCTTGACTTCAAATTCAATCGGAAAAATAGGTTTCTTACCAAAGATGAACTAATAAGGTGAAAATATAGTAGTGTTGTGCCAAGTCATCTGATAGGCCCATAAGGCATCAAGAAGCTTGGAGGCTCAGTCCCGACATTTTTTAGATATTGTCTTAGTTAAAATTGCCTCGAAGGCTTTGTTTGTGCTTTCCACTTGCCCATTTTCTTGTGGACGATAAGGAGAGGTAATTCTATGTTTGATACAATATTTTTGCAAAGTGGTAGAAATTTTATCAGCATTAAATTTTGGTCCCCCATTAGTTACAAGTTCTCAAGGTAAACCATATGACAAATAGTTCAAATAGAAATTTGATAGCGACTTCTTTTGTGGCCTTCGAGTGTGCTACTGCCTCCACCCATTTGGTTACATAATCCATACATACTAAAATATATGTCTTTTGATTTGAAGGTGCATTAATGGGACCTACAAATTCCATCGCCCATCTTTCGAACAGTTCCAATACAAGTTGTGGTTGAAGGGGCTTTTCATTGGCATGAATGGGATGACCCATCCTTTGACAATTGTAGAAGCTCTAGACATATTCTTTGGAATATTTAAATATTGTGGGGCAGAAATAGAACATCTGTAATACTTTGTGTCCAGTCCCTAACAAGCCCTGAGGATATCATAGATTTTGTCTTCTCTCATACATTTGTGAATTTGAAGATCTGCCTCTATCTGGAAGAGATATCCATCTATCCATGAAAATCGTGCATTGTGTTGACTAATAAGATTATTTTCTCGGGACGACACATGTGATGGTAGTTTCCCAGCCGCCAAGTAGTTTGCAACATCAACATAACACGTCATTTTGATATTCATAGCAAACAAGTGTTCATCCAGGAATCGATCTCCCACTAGTAGAGGGTCAGCCACAAGTGGAATTCTTGACAAGAAATTTACGACAAGGTTCTCTTTTCATGGTCGATCCTTTATAGTAATGTCGAATTCCTGCAACAATAGTAGCTAATGAGTTACTTTGCCATTGATAATAGATTTGTTAGTTAAACCCTGAATAACACAATGATCAATGTAGAAGAAAAATAAATATATTGTTATATAATGACGTAATTTATTTATAGCATAAACAATGGTCAAAAACTCTTTCGGTCACAGTAGAGTTTAGCTCTGTAGGTGTGAGGTTTTTTCTATTATAATAAATTGCGTAGGGTTTCTAATCCTCTTCTTGTGTGAGAATCACTCCTATCATTGTATCTTATGCATCTTATGAGATATGGAATGGTAGACTCTAGTTTGGTCTCCGCAAGATAGGGGTTGTTGAACCAAATTTTTTAGATCTGTAAAAGCAATATCACATTTATTATTCCACTCAAATTCCACATGTCTAGCTAATGCGTACAATGGTGTTGTGATTTTTAAAAAATGTGATATGAAACAACGATAGAAACCAGCATAACCAAGAAAAATACGTACCTCTGTTGGTGTACGAGACATAGGAAGTTTAAGGATTACCTCGATCTTAGCTAGATCTACCTAGATACTTGTAGTAGAAATAAAATGTCCCAGGACTACACCTTATGTCATCATCATTTGACATTTTTCATTGTTGAGGCATAGCCTAGTATCTATACATCGTGCAAGAACCTTTTCCAAATTATGTAAATCTTGATCAAAATCCTTACCATAGGGGGTGAAATTATCCTTATATAGTTCAACTCCATCATTAGTTAAATTAAAAAAATATTTAGAGTTTCCCTTTGAAAATTGGTTGGTGCATTGCACAACCCAAATGGTAAGACATTATATGTGAATGTTCCCCATGGATAGGTGAACATAGTTTTATCTTGGTCTTCAGGAGAAATATGGATTTGATTATATCCACTAAATTCATCTAGGAAGGAAAAGTGTTTCTTCTCGGCGAGTGTATCAAGGACTTGGTCTACAAATGCTAGAGGAAAATTATCATTCTACGTGGATTTATTTAGTTCTCTAAAATCTAAAAATTCTTTGTTTGCCATTCTTTTTAGGGAATACCACCAATGGTGAAACCCACTAACTGTCAGAAATGGGATATATAAAGTTAAAATCGAGGAGTTTCTAAAGTTCTTATTTCACTATGTCCCTAAGATGTGGATTTAACCACCTTTAGGGTTGACAAATAACTCGAACATATTTCTCAATGTAAATATGATGTGTGCATAGTTGTGGTTCAATGTCATTCATATCGGAAGATCCCCAAGTGAAGGCTTATTTATATTTTTGAATAAATTGGACCAAATTTTCACATTGAAGATCATCAAGACTAGCATTAATCTTCAAAGTCTTATGAGGTTCAATTTCAACAGGGATGACATTATGAATTGTTGTCGTAATTATATGATCATTATTCAAATCATCCATTGGATCTCCTTGAGCTTCAATATCAAGTACAACTTTTAGCATTGACATGTTAGGTTTCCTACGGTATAAGGCTAGTTAATAAAACTATTGATTATAATGTCCTCGGTTTCTCTTTTAAAGATAAGAGCTTTATCAATAGTAAGGGGAGAATGTAACCTACCTTCTTGGTATTCAAGAGGGAACCACCTGAGATTGTCAAGTGGCATGTTGGGTTTAGCAGGTGAGTATAGAATGAGATTCTTGATAGCAGTTCCTTTAGCAATGGTCATACTTCCAATTCGACATCTAATGTACACATCTGTGATGGCAAGCCATGGTCTTCAGAATATAAGAGGTTGTCCCTCCAAATTATTTTTAAAATTAAGGACCATAAAATACACTAGGTACTCCCAAGAATCTATAGAAACAACGATATCATCTAAAGCTCCTTTTAGTTTCACTACAAATCTTTCGACTAGTTCCAGCATGGTCAGAGTTCGTTTTAACATGGTTTTCCTAAGGAGGCTACAAGTTTCAAGTGTTATAATATTTATAGTAGCTCCTAAATCCACTAAGGTGTTTGGAAAACTATTCCCCTAAATCTTAACAGTGACTACAAGATTTCCAGGATTGTCATATTTGATAGGAATCCATTTTCCTAGAATAAGATCAAAGAGTTTCCCAAGAACATGGACAATAAGAGAATCTTTCAGTTTCCTTCCAAGCTTCTTAACATATAGATATTTAATGATTTTAGCATAGATAGGTATATCTTTGATAGCTTGTAGGAGAGCGATTTTAATACACAAATTTTGTAGTTCCATTATGAGATCAAAGTCGGGATATGTAGATGGTTTTATTATGGCTAATCTCTCGGGGAACAGGGGAGCAGCGTCCGTAATTTTATTGGGTTCTTGATGTTTAGTTGGTTTACTAGGTGATCATGTTTCAGTAATAATTACAGTAGAAGGAGGGTCTTCTCACATGTGTTTCTATTTAGCAAGATTTTTGTTTTATGGTTTCTCTAGATTCTTTGGATGAACGTACAGAAACATGGTCTACCCATATATTAAGTGTAATTCATTACATTATAAAGATAGAGGTCACTAATTAGAAGTTTCAAGAATTTCTAAAAATTGCATAGGCCTATTATTCGGGTCTGGATTTGGCTGTGTAGGTAGCTGAGCGCATAATGGAGGTGGGGAATTTGGGTGAAACTGAAGTGGGGGTTGTAATGGTTATAGTGATGGTTGTGACTGAGGCAATGTTCCCATTGATTGGTTGATTGGTCCGTTCGGGTGTTTCCAATTCTGAGACCATATTGGCCCCTGGGTAAGTTGATTTGACCATTACTGAGGGTATGGTTATTTGATGAATTATACCATGAAGGTGTGGGATATTATTGGTTTAGATAGAATAGTTGGAAAATGATTGGTTTGACCAAGGTGATGAAGGATATGTATGAGGATTTCAGGCAATGTTGGGATGTTGTTGACCCTGCTAAGCCAGTCCAGGAAACTGTTGTTGACCATATTGTCTAGGAAAAAACATAGAAGGATCTTGCATCGTACATGTAGGGTGGTTATACCATTATCGTCGTTGTGCCATAAAATATGTTGGTTTTGGTTCTTCCTCAGCTTCCTTGAATACATTTTTTAGTCTAGGGAGAGAGTGATAACAATCATTCGAGTGATCTTTGGTACAAATAACACATATCTCGATTGTGTCCATTGGACATTCTTTATGGCTATGTTTCTTCCAATAACGAGGGAAGAAATGGTTAATGTCTGTTATGCTTCAACCTGCTTTTGTTTTTCCTGTAAAACATCCAACTGCATGGTCAATGTACTTAGGATATTGATTTTAAAACATTCCAAAAGATTACCAATCTTTGCTCACGAAACTCCTCCACCTACAATTATGTTAGTTATGTTAAGAGGATCACGAGTTCCAAGCTCAGTCTATGTATTACCACGTGAACACATTATATATAGTTTTACAACATCATCATATTATTCTTTAGGAATATTACCTTAGCCCATTAAATTAAGTGTTTCCGTCCATTCATCTTTCCTACCTCTAATTAAAGCAATTCCTAACACTTCCTTACGTAGAGTGGTATATGGTGATCTTTGTAAGTTCTATTGAAATATTTCAATATATTCTTATAAGGTTTCATCTTCTTTTGATGTCATTTTGAAATTTTCTTCCCTTATATCTCTGGATCGACAATAGTCCTAGTATTTGGTAAGGAAAGTTTGTTTCATTTGGTCCCATGAATTAATAGTTCCACTCCCTAATCCCATAAACCATCATAATGTTGCTCCCTTTAAAGTAGAGGGAAATAACTTTAATTTCTAGGGGTCAATAGTATAATCATATCCTCGACATAAAACATCAAATTCAAACAAAAATGCATTGGGATATTCAAAGGCCATCCCATGAAAATTTGGGATATTTTGAAGTGGGATAGCTTTCATAGGTGCATTGACCAGTGGATCGATAATGGGATATTTTATGGTCAAGGTTTGCATCCCTGATACCTGAGCTACCATTTGATCAAAGATATGCTAGTAAATTTTAGGAATCTCATAATCAGGAGGTACTAAATGGAGAAGGTTGGTATGATGATGGGTTTTTGGGCCTTGACTGGGTCTTACAACACTACTCAAGTCAGAAATTTTGGTTTCTTCCCTCACAATGGGTGTTGCAGGAGATTCCTGTTAAGAATTTTGAGGATATGGTTCACTTGTCTCACCTCCTCCTTCCCTTAGGTTGCAAGAGTACCCCTCACCCTTGCTAAAAGGACTGAGATTCCCACTGAGTGTGTCTTGAAAGCTCTGCTCAGATCCTAAAGTTTTGTCGTAAATCTCAGTGTTAGCTGCAACAGATAACTCTGCTACTCAAGGGGCAATAACAGTTGATACCTTCCCAAATATTGTTCTGGGACCCACCAACACTTGATATTCTTACCTTTGAATGATTTCGTCTATGAAGGTCTTTCTTCCAAGGCCAACTTCACCTTCGCTTTTAGTATTTTTCGAGGTGGATTTCTGATCTATCTCTACCTGACTCCTAGTTCTAAGTTTCTTTCTAGTTTTGCACACTAAGTAACCTAAATGTACCAGCTGAGGGAAGACACTACCACAAGTCTCTTTTTACCAAGGTGTGTGCCCAGTTTCTTACCTTCCATCTTTAATATCCAATCCTAAGGGATACAACTAACACTCTCTTTGACAACCTCCTCGACAACAACTCCAAAATGTTGAGACAATTAATTATTCCTAAAGAATCAACTAACTACCACACATTAGACTATAAACCTGAGGTCTCATCTGGTTATTTCAATGTTGTCTGCAAGGTATATGCAAGAGACAATGTCAGTATTAGTAATCACTATTATTCTAATAGTAAGCGAAACTGCAATGATAAAAGAATTAATTCATAACACGACTGAAAAATCTACTTATAAATAAACTAAATCATTCAAAGCATCAAACTCTATATTTTTTTTTTCACGAAACAACTAAGAGAAACTTATCGAGTACTGAGTTGTTACCTAGGGAACAACAACTACAAAATGAAAGAAACAACACTAAGGAACTATATTAATGAAAGGAATTATCTACATAAAGCAATACAAAGTTAAAAGTATCAATGATCCTATGATAATCGACAGGAAACAACAATGATGTAACAACAATCCCAAATAATTTGTCTAAAGTAAATTCAATGCTTCAACAACCAACTATGATTCCTATTTAAAACAGAGCACGTGAATTACAATTAATTTAACTAACAAACAATTGTAAATCGAAAACAATCAAATAAATAAGTAACTAAAGTGAGGAGCAGAACGCAAATTTAAAGGTACAAATTAAGACAATGTTTCATCTAGGATTAAGCCAAACCACCAAAATCGAATTGTCTCATGAAAGAAATCAGAACCAAAAATTAGCTCTGGATAACAAAATATTTCATTGAATTATAAAAGATTGATTACAATCAATGTCCTTGCAAGTCCACAACTTATGTCAAAAATATTACAACTTGACATCCCCTTTCGAGGCTCAATTCCTAATATTTATACCATGGCTATGGAAGATAAAAATAGTTAATCCATTTCTTGATAATGAGCAATCTTGAGAATCTGAATATTCTCAGGATGTTCATTTGAAGTTACAAAAAGTCTTAATATTGTCCGGATAACAATTTTGAGGTCTTGTACTTAACCAATTTGCTTTAAATAGGAATCGGCTTCGCTCAATTAACCATAATTGGTTAAAACAACATCACGATATCTGATCTTTCATGATCAGTCCAAGAAACAACATCAGGTGCCAGCTTATTGCTAAACCCATGTTCAAAATGAGGATACGACCGTGAGAAAATAACGCTTTTGTGATCAAAATAGTTCATCAAATAAATAAAATAATGTAAATACATTGAATACTTCTAAAATCCATATTACATTAACTACCACATCCTAAATAAAACAAAAACTCATGAAATTAATATGAAAACAAAGAAATGGGATAAAGAAATTATAACAATTATAAGGCCCACAATTATACCACCTCAGGTTACAATTTCCATATGCGTGAACTCCTTTAAATTTGAACCTTCACATGGATTTGAAATTACCATATTTAATTGGCCCTTACTTTCTTTCCATTTTGGCAACAATTATGGGCAACACTTGATCCACGTGGATATCAGTGGCCATCCACCTCTTCCATTATCTCAACAGTTCTCTATTTGCTTGATAGCTTTTCCAATGTTTTTGGGTCCCAAAATTTCGAGGCTTTTTTTAGGCACTAAAAAATGTCTTAGGGTTTTCCATGTCATTCTTTCCCTAATAAAAATTTGCAGTCCTTGAATAGTTCTTTCCAACGAGCTATCCCACACCCCAACTAGATATTGTATCAAATTTTTCACCCCCAAGAAGTTGATGTACCAACTAGCCACCTAAGGGCCCACAAACCTTTTGATGTTTCATCTTCTAAGGTTAGCTTTTTGGACTTGTATGGTTTTTTATTTATGTTAAAAGGTCATTCTTTCCACCTCTTGTAATAGATTTTGCTAATGTACATAACCACCATTTCTCTCTATCCAAAGGTAGATACCACTATTCTAGCCAATTTGTGTTCTACAATGTTATGCTATTTCAATTATTAATAAAGTTAGTTTTTCACAATCTTATTGTAATCTCTATGTTGGGGCCTTTGTTTAAATTTTGAGAAGGTTTTGACCAATTTTGGTTGACCAAGGGACAAGGAAACGGGTAGCAGCAACGGTTGGTTGGTGGAACAAGCAGTTGCACAAGAGTTGCAACAAGGTGGCAGCGGAAGGGAAAGGAAGCCGAGGGGGCAGGAAGGTGCAAAAGCAGCCGAGGGGAAGAACGGCTGAGTAAGAACTAGCAGTCCAGGTAACAGAGAAGGATACAAAAGGAGAAGATGAGGAAAGGAGCAGGTTTAGATTTAGAGAGGTTAAGGAGAGGAGTAGCAGAGCTGTGAGAGAAGCTAAAAGGATCCCCAGTTGCGAAAGATGGAGGGAAGGTTGCAGGACCCTGGAAGACACGCTCCTTGAAGCTGAACCGAACCCATGGAACTGAGTTGATTATTTCATGTATTTGTTTGTGGTGGAAGCCGAGTTATATTGTAATGTTTGTTGTTAAGATTAATATAAATACCTGCTAAGATTGGTTGCGGTTTGTGATGTATCTGGGCCTTCTGTATGATGAATCTTTAGATTTTTTAATGTCTTGTCAATTGCATGTAATCGGTAGTCCTTACATTATCACGAGTATGTTGTTATCCCTGTGTTATATATAATGTGTCCATATATGTGATCGAATGCGACCCGGTTAATACTTTCTCAACTCCATGTTGAACCCTTCTCCCTTTTGGTCGCGGCGCACCTCAAGTGAGACTCCTTGCCTTTTGGGGTAAGGTGGAAATGTCGGTGCTGTCCTACACTACAACGGACTATTTTTGGCCTCCTATGCTCGAACCGAGCGTCTTCCCCCTAATGAATCTTTCAAGCCAAAAAATGGTTCTGTTGCCGGACCTGAAGATACGAGAACCGGTTTAGACTATGGTGTCAAGGATTTTTAAGAGAGAAATCAGGGATTGGTGGAATCATAAAGTGGATTAGTTTGTAGCGGAGGAGGCTACCCGTAGAAGTCAACCAACCAGCAAGGTAAGCAAGGAAATTTTATATGCTGACGGTACTAATGATCAGTATGAAATTTTCTGGTGTAAGTTCCTAGAGGACCTATACAATTGGTTAAGAAGGTTGAAGGGATAAACTCAGCCAGGTGGATTGGCGACAGCTCGCCGCAACTGGACTCCGTCAGATATCACCCTACTGCAACAGTTGGATAATGATCTGACTAAAGCAGTCAACTTTTGGGTAAAGACTATGGTGGAAGGATACGTAGTTGAGTTTTCCGCGGAGAGTTATCAATCTTTAACAAAGCCAGAAGTTGTGTCTAGCTAGGGATTGAGAGGTGGGTTGATGAGGGAAGTACCGATGTGGATTAAGATGTTTATGGTGGAAGAAGGACTGTTGCCTTCACCCACCGCGGGAATGGCAGCATAAAACCCCAGCACAGGGGGAAGAAGGTAGAGGGGGAAATGTTGTCAATTAAGGGATAGAGATGCTACTGAAGGGATGGATGTCGAAGAACTGAAGAAAGCAAGAGATGGTAGGGCGTAAATAAGGGCACTGCTAGCAAATAAGTGGCAGGCTAGAGTGATTCAAACTCTGGAGAAGAAAAGGATGGGGCCCCACCAAGTAGGGACGGTGAAGGGAAAACCCCAAGTCAAAGAGGAAGGAGAAGAAGGTGTTGGGAAAAGCAAGAGCGGTGAAGGAAGATGGAGGAGCCCAGGAAATGAGGATGGACCTTCCCTAAAGGTTGCGGAAGATAGATCGCAAGTACATGTTCTGACAGGGAAACCGCCAGAGAAGAGGCTGCATGAGCATGAAGAAGGAAGCAAAGAGGATATGGGTGACATGATCAGGAGATTATTCAACTAAGCAGAAGCATCTGTTAAGAGTCAGAAGCAATAACCCCCAGATATAGGTATCGTTTCCCCTTATCTTCCCCTGGTACTTTATCACAATCCGGAAGAATTTATTATTAGCTTAGCCAAGCCAGTGCGGGTATATAGTGCGCGGGAGAAATACCAAATCAAGTTCAATATCGGAAGAAGCACAAGAACTAATATTATAAGTAATTTAGGATTATAGGGATCCCAGCAGTTGGGGAGCAAAGGGTTCATGCTGATAGCTCCTACCCAAATCAATATGGCGAGATCTTTTACCATATATCCCAAATTTGCGGGGAGAGGAAATGAGGATGTAGAGCAACACTTTTATCTCTGTGAAGCTATTTGGAGGTCCCGTCAGATTCTAGATAATGTTAGGGCAGTAGAATTCCAAACCATGCTGAGGGAAAGGGCTCTGTGCTGGTTTATAAAGTGGGTAGAGCAGAATCAGAACCCCACAATAGATGATATTAAGAGAGGGTTTGTGCAGGAATTCAAGGTACCACAAACGGATCAGCAAGGGCTATTAGAACTGTGGGAAATTAAGCAGAAGCAGGGGGAGATGGCTTGGGAGCTCGTGAAAATATTTAAGGATGCCATTGCCAATTTTAGTTACACTCTGGACCCAAACCACCAGTGGGACTAGTTCATTAAGCCCCTCTTGTCTTTGAGCAAAATGCCACTAACACAACAGAAGATAGGAACCCTCCAAGATCTGTTGGAACAAGCATCATGCATAGAAGTTATGGCAGGCTACCCGCATAAGTACAGGGGAGGGATGAGCCTACAAGACAGGTTGATTTTAGGCCTACATCACTAGATCGTGACTTTGACAGAGAAATTGAAAGATCTTGAGCCAGTGCGTCCAGTCAGACACAATGTTTGGTGCACCCATTGCATGGTGGAGGGGCACATTGCATTGAAATTCCCGAGGTTGCGGGGGATTAATCATCTAGGTGGGGTTGTGGGGTCGTCAAGAGCCCCACCAACCATAGGAGTTGTGGTGGTCAGAGCGCAAGGAGCCTTCCCAAGCAGGAATAATCAAGACTTTTGTGAGATCTATAGGGAATATGGACATCTGCCACGGATGTGCCCTATTTTGCAAAAGTACTCTAACGTCCCCAATAAAAACTACTGTGATTTTTTCGCATCAATAACGCATCACACTGATCAATTTCGAGTGCTAGATGCTCTAGCATAAAGGTTAGACAGATCCACATTCAGAATTAATGAATCAAATCGGGGAGGATGCGGAGGAAATGGGTGAGGAGGAAGAACAGGAGGAAGAGGGCTCGTGAGATGTTACAACTGTGACCAGGAAGGGAATGTTTCTAGAGAATGTCCACTTCCGAGGAGACCATGGTGCTCACAATGCAAAATTAATACCCACGCAATAGAGGACTATCTAGAACTCATTGCAAAGTGGGAAGAAAGGATCATACATAGAGGGGCCAACTTGGTGAATGTTGAACCTCGGACCAGTGACAGCCTCCCCGCAACCAATATTAATATAGTCACCTGAGGAGGGAAGAAGACAGGGGAGGACCGATACATAGAAGACCCCCCCGTAATCCTTAAAGCAGCATCTCCACAGAAGGGGTATCAGCCTGAACGCCAAAAGCAGTACTATTATGAAGCAGCTAAGTTGTTCGAAGGGATGACCGTGTAGAAAGATAATAAAAGACCACGAGATCATATGCCTAATCACACCCAGTCAATTGGGGAATGGTTTAAACTATTCTTGAAAATTTTTGAGGATGAAGGCATGCTGAAGGAGTTAAGAAGAAGTCTAAAGGTTGCAGTGTCCATGGAAGAAGAGGCAGTGGAATGACCATGTGCAGGGTTGCCAGAGAAGGCTTCCAGAAGAGTGAAACGGAACAAGAGAAGAAGTGGCAAGGAGTTTTGAATCAAGGTGCAAGTGGCGGGATTCCAGATAAGGGAAACCATGCTAGACTTAGGGTCAGATGTAAACATCCTACCTAGGAAAACTTGGGAGGCAATGGGGAATCCTCAACTAAAATACTCGCCAATTCAACTAGGAAAGGAAAATCAGTATTGCATACTACCAATTGGGAAATTGGAGAATGTAGAGGTTGATGTGGAAGGGGTGAAGATGCACACTGAATTCGAGGTGATTGACATCATGGGGGATAAGGAACCATACCTGGCACTCTTGGGGATTGATTGGGCATATGAGAACTATGCGGTCATAAACCTAAAGAAGGAAATGATGATTTTCGAAGCAGACAGGCTAAGGGTGATCCAACCGTTAGACCCATACCAAGGACCTAGGTTTACAGAACCAGCAGATGACAAGGATGAGCCAAGAGGGTTAGATCGCCTATACATGCTCACAGTAGGAAAGAGGGAGGACTACATCAACCCCACGGCTGGAGGATCAGTAAGGTGGCGAAGTATCCAAAGCTCAGAGACCGGTTCAGAAGTTGCATGGGATGCATGGCAGCAAGGGGGATATGAATTGAGCACTAGACGGTGTATGATGATAAGTCGAGTAAACGGGGAGAAATGGAGATAAATGACTATTTGAGGTATCATGACCTTGAATTAGTGGACACCTTCTTAGATAGAGAAGACCGGGAAATGACACAGGAGCAAAGGATCTCCTTTCTAAGTATCGTCCTCATGGCAACTCCAGCAAGATGGTGGAAAACACATTGCAATACACTAAGAGACTGGGCGAGTGTCAAACATGCCATGAAGGAAATATTTTCCTGGGATGAAGATCGGCCACAGGATAAGGAAAGATACAGGGGGATTTGAGTCCCGAGAGGAACATCAAGGATTGCATAATGAATTGGAAAAGCAAAGGAATGTCGAAGGATTGATTGGTACACGCATTTATACATACCCTCAAAACTGTCCCCCGAGCTTGGTATGTCCAAGAGGAGCTCCGCCGACAGACAACATATTGGAATACCATGGAGGTACAGTTTGCTAGCAACTTCTCATTCAGAGGCGACGAGGCACAAATGACAAATGAACTCCAAGAAATAAGAGTTTTGTTCACATCAGAGTTGTTGGTTGAGGAAGGGCCCAACGAAATTTACTGCAGTATCTATATGAAATAGAGTTGCCAAGATATGCAGCCTACGAAAGGGTAGATGCAGGATCAGATGACGACGGGTTGAAGGGACTAAGATACCTAACCTTTGGGGAAACAGAAGGGCAGAGGGACATCTGGGAGAGCCCCCTAACCGAAGGTGCCCATCTTCTACTGATGAAGCTGAGAAAGCAAAATGTTGGGTCAGAAGATAAGCCCAAGATAGCATCAGTGAAAGACTATTAGGACGAGTAAGCCACCAAAGAAATTTTTGACATATTGCATGAATATCAATACCTATTCCTAGATTCAGTGGCAAAACTAAAGGGAATAAAAGGAAATATTGGGGAAATGAAAATTGTTTTGAAAACGGATGCCCGATCAGTAAAACATAGGCCATACAGAATGAACCCAAAGGTGAAAGAGAAAGTTAAGAAGGAAATTGACAAAATGTTGGAGGCGAGAATCATTTTTCCGGTGGATGAAGCTGAATGGATAAGCCCGATAGTTATTCAGAACAAGAAGGATGCAACCAAAATCAGAGTATGTGTCAACTATAGAAGCCTAAACAATGTATGCGTGCATGACCCGTTTCCCATGCCCTTTAGTGATGAGGTCCTAGACAATGTTGTGAGGAACGAACCATATTTGTTCACAGATGGGTTTTCAAGTTACCACCAGTCAGAATAGTTGAAGAAGATAATAGGAAAACAACATTCACTACAGAGTTGGGGTCATATGCATACAATGTGATGTCATTCAAACTAAAGAATGCACCAGCAGTCTTCTCAAGGATCGTCATAGCTGCATTCCGAGATTATATTCATAAGTTTCTACAAGTTTACATGGATGACTGGATGGTATATAGTCTATTGAAAAAACACACCAGCCTATTAAGAATAATTTTCGAAAGGTGCAGACAATTTGTTGGGGCTAAAAGCCCAAGTTTTGGGTTGTATTTTGTAATAAACTTGTAAAGTCTCCGCATTTTGTGGTCGTGGAGCGTGAAGGTGTCATAAGTCATAAAGAGTTGTCCGCCCTTATTTTCATAAAGTAAAGTTGGTTGTAAAGATCTATCCATGGTCTGTGGACCACGGGATTGTATAAAAAGAGCTAAGTAAGTAAGCTCTAAGTAGTTTTTAGAGTCATGATTTGGAGTCAGATAATCATAGCTCTGAAGTAAAAATTCTAAGTTTCGGGTCATAGCATAGGTAGAGGCTCTAGCGCTGAGTGCGCAGAGACGTGAGTTGGAAGTCCGTAGCTAAGTGCGTGGACCCCTACAGCGGTGTGCGCAGGGCGGATAGAGTATGTAATCATCTGAAGATATCAATAAAGAGAATCATTCTACCAATCTTATGTCTTTGTTTCTTGTTACTGCATCTTGACATGTTCTGTATGAATTTCATTTATAATGCTTATATGATGCACGAATGTATGTAATTACGTTGGTTAAGTGAACGCAAGTAAGAAAATCTGTTTACGTGGTGCTAATTATGATTGTATAATGAGATAAGTAAGATACTTAAAATGGGTTGGGAATCTGCACGGTATGTTGCCTTAGTAGCGCCGAAGTACCCGAGCCACAAGTTAGGGTTGCGTGAAGGTCAATCGTACCTTTTCGCGGAGGTATTAACGGTTGGAATAAAGGGCTAGTCTGGAAAGCCCAAAAATTGATTGACCTGCACGAAAGCAGGAATAGAATGAATAAATAGACATCACAACCATCTCAGGGTGCGGAAACTTGATTCCAGCATCCCCCCAAACTGCTTCAGGTGAGACTTCGATCTGCGCTCCACAAGCTGATGTCGAAAGGACCAGTAGTGTAGGGATTTGTTTGGCTAACTAATGTTGAACCTGGGTTAGGCCCCAACAAGCCAACAAATGGTTCCATTGCTGGGACCAGAATCTGCATAAGAGATGTGTGATGTCGTATCACTGGAATCCAACTAAGAAAGATATCAGACACTGGTTGGATAACAAGATCCATGAATTCGCAATGCAGGAGAATAGAAACCCGCGACTGACACAGGAATAGTGGTTGGACAGGTACCTATATACAGAGATCCATGAGATCTTCTTCTGCTCCTTTCTGGTTGAGCTATACAAGTGGATCGTGAAGCTAGCAAATAGCCACGGAAGGTGGAGACTTGACAGTCCTATTATTTGGACCGTGGAGCTAGTACAGAGGTTGGAAACATCTGTGGATAAGATCGCTCGCATTGTCGACCATTGGTTCGATCACACCATAGGAGGATTTGTAACTGAATTCATGGTCGATACCTTAGTCAGCTACAGCGAGGTGGAACGATGCTTTTTCAAAGGACCACGAGGTAAGTACTTGAAATCTTTGAATACATGGATTAAAATGTTACTGTGTGAAAAGCAAGTTATGCAGCTACCTTGACATTCGAAGCTACATGAAGCGGAAAAACTTACATGAACAAAGGAAGGAAGGGCCCTGAATATAGTCCATTGATTTCATCTCCACGAGGTGACGAAGAGGGAATAGCACAGGTTTCTATGTGAAGTGCTATTCAGTTAATAAGACAAGGATTCCTGTGACTGCCACCTCCACCCACACCACCCACAACTTCACCACCATCGCCTACGACTTCACCTATGCCACCTCCACCGCAATTGAATATGGCAAATTCAATGAAGTTGCCTTTGTTCAAAGGCTTGGGAAATGAGGACCCAAACCAGTTCTGGTTCGTCGTGAAAGTTGTATGGGAAGCTCAGGGTGTTACAGATTATCACATGAAGAAGGAAACGTTGGTTAGTGCTTTGGAGGATCACGCACTAACCTTGTACATGAATTACTCTAATGATAACCCAAATGTTGGAGTGGCAGACATCCATACCGCGTTGACTAAAGAATTCAGTAGGCCTAAATCTGAAGCACAGTCAATTGTGGGGTTCAAGGAAATCATGATGCAGCCAAGCGAGACACCTTGGGAATTAGGTCAGAGATTGAAGTGCAAAAACTGTGAAGCTAATACGAACCTAACAGATGGCCAACATCATGAGTGGTTCGTTGCTTCGCTCCTACCACACCTAAGGGTTGCGTTTTCACAACAGAAGATAACGACTCAGGCAGAGGCCTTGGAGATTGCAATGAGACTGCATGAAACACCGATGCAAGATCCAAATCGAGGGGTTCAATAGATCCATGTGTAGTTGAAAAATCCTTGCCTGGAGATGCAAAGTTTGAAGCAAGATAGAATAGTTCGACCAGAGGTGTGCGAGGAGGTATGGTGCCTGAAATGCAAGGGTCAGGGGCATGACAAAGACCATCACCTGGAGGAGTACCAATGCCTTTAAGGCTAGAAGCTCAGCCAAGACCAAGCGTGGGGCCTACATTGTGGTGTGCTATATGTCAGATAGCAAGAAAACATGCCACAGATAATTGTCATTTGCTACAGAAGTTTGTACTGACACTGCAACAACTGTTCTGCAACTTCTATAGGTCGGTAGGGCATGATGAGCATAACTGCAAAAGCTATGAGTTGATGATGGATATAACTCCTACCTATAAGGTTCAGTTAGAAATGTGACCCCCTAACCAGAGTGCAGGGGTGGCATGAACAGGCTTTCAGGGGTGCGGACGAGGCCGAGGCGGAGGAGGACCTCGCAGAGGTCGGGGAGAGCTAATTTTCTACAATTGCGGAGGACTAGGACACTATGCTCATGATTGCACTAACCCAACACGACCATCGTACAAATATTGTACCTTGTTTGATCATGAAACAGAGGACTGTCCTACGCTGATAGCAAGGATATGTGAGAAAGGGGCACTACCACCTCAGCCGACTTAGAACCTTCAAATGATGAGGTCTAAGCTGTGTGAAGAGGATTTGAACATGAATATAGTGCTCTCAAGTGGAGTCACAACAAGATATGACAAGGGGAAACAGCCCGAAGACAGTACATGGGTTTGCAAAGCTTTAGCGAAGGAAGGTGAATTCAATTTGGAGCATGCACGTGAAACATTCATGGAGGCGAAGAAGAGCTTTGTTGAGGTCTCCACCTCAGGGAGCAAGGATAAGCCTGAGAAAAAGATGGACCCTTCTATGCTTACAACTTTCCTGGAGACCTGCATGAAGTTACTACACGATAGTAAGGTTGTGAAGGGGTTACAAGAGCTCATAAATAGATGCATCGAAAACACTCCGGGTGAGCCACGCATGGTACAAAAGATTGGTAAGCATAAAACAAGGACATGACTAGAGATGAGACTGATTGCGCGGATAGGAGAGTATGAAATGGATTAGGTTATTTTGGACCTGGGGTCAGACACAAACATCCTATCGAGGCAGACTTGGAAGCGGATGGGGAGACATACCCTGCAGTGGTCTCTGATTCAGCTAAGGATGGTGAATCAGCCAAAGATCATCCTCATGGGGCGGCTGCAAGGGGTGACTATACATATTCAAGGCACAAGCGCGCTAGCTGACTTTGAAGTAATAGAAATTGTGGATGATAGCAATCCCTACCCTGTGCTCCTTGGCATTGATTGGGCTACTGATATGAATAGGGTAATCAATCTAAAGAAGTGAAAGATTATATTTGAGAGCAAACCGCTTCGTGTAGTAGTACCCCTAGATCCTAATGAAGGATCGCGCTATACTGAACCAGTCCGTGATTATGAGAGTGATGACGATCTAGACTGTATCTAAGATAACAACGCGAGACCAAGATTGGGTGAATCCAACAACGAATGGCCGAATTACATGGGATCGAGAGAGTTCCTGCACCTCAGACTCTGATGAAGAATTAGAGCATTGGCAGAATCGGTTACATGAAGTAACTACATTGAACTGTGACATGATGACCCAGTCACATGAATGATGTAGATATGCTTTTGGATGCATTTGAGAGGGAGGTACTAGAAAAGCAATGCTTCTAGGCGTTGGACTAGGCACTGCGCGCTATGCCCGTAAGATGGTGGGGTACACACAAGGGAAGTTTTGATGATTGGCATGAATGTAGGAGGATGATTAGAACATGCTTCAGGAAGCCGAAGCTACGAATAACAGACAAATATGATGGGCAGGATGATCAACACATGCACTTGGCCAAATGGGCTCAAGCTTATGGAGAGAAGCCCCAACTTGAATGGGTGCACTTGTTCTGTCACACCCTGGATGTCATCCCAATGAACTGGTACATAGAAACATAGCTCCTCCATGGTACATGTGAATGGGATATTCTGCGCGAAGGATTCATAATGACATTCAGCTTCGAATACGAGTTTGACTGTATCAACGAGGCGCTACAAGAAGTAAAAGTAGCGATCTTTAGGATACCGCAGGATCCTTTGGACCTGATTCAGCCTGATTGGGCTACTCAGCTGAGTCATGCGCTGGAATGCTATAACGTAATCGTGAAAGAATAACATCACTGAAACAGAAGGTCACCGCGAGGTTGAGGGACTGTAGATTGAGAATCCGGATATAATGTGCCATTGAAAATGAAACAAGTAAACATTGGTACAAAGGCAGAGCCAAAATTCGCAAAGATTGGAGATTACTGGGACGATTCGATGATGGATAAGGTCGTTAAATTGCTTCGTGAATACCAGGATTTATTTCTTACCAAGTTTACGGATCTAAAAGGGATAATCGGGGACCTAGGTGTTATCAAGATCACGTTGAAGCCCGACCTGAAGCTGGTTAAGCAAAGACCTTACCGTCTCAATCTGAAGTATAAGGAGAAGGTCCACTTAGAGCTAGACAAGATGCTCGTGGCAAGCATCATTGAGCCTGTGGAAGAATCTAACTAGGTAAGCCCAATGGTGGTACAGGAAAAGAAGCAGAAGGATGAAATAAGGATATGCGTGGATCTCATAAAGTTGAATGACACTTGCGTACATGATCCTTTCCCGACGTAGTTCACTGATGAAGTGTTGGACAATGTAGGTGGCTAGGAAGCATATTCCTTCACTTATGGGTTCTTTGGGTACCATCAAATCAAAATCGCGCCGAAGGATAGGAGCAAGACAACCATCGCGACTAAGTAAGGGTGTTTTTAGTACACTATAATTCCATTCAGATTAAAGAATGCGCTTGTGATTTTCTTGCGCGTAGTTGTTGTGACGCTCAAGGAGATTATTCATAAGTTCCTGGAAGTATAATTTGATCACTGGACTGCTTTTGGGCTGGTGAAATTCCATGTCGCCAGTTTACGTCTGATGCTAGATACTTTTCAAAGATACCAAATCGCGCTCAATCTAAAGAAGTGCCTGCTTTGTGTTCCTTTTGGGACCTGATTGGGTCATTTAGTTTGTAGACAGTGGCTAATGGTAGATCTCGTGAAGATCGCAATGATACTAAACTTCGAAGCATTAAGGAGTGTGAAACAATTGCATGCTACCCTAGGACATATAGGATATTAAAGAAAGTTCATCAAAGGCTATGCCCAGATCACTGCGCCTATGGAGAATTTTTTGAAGAAGGATTTCACATTCTGTTGGAATGAGGACTGTAAGAAGAGCTTAGATGTATTGAAAGAAAATATGGTCACCGCGCCAATTTTAGTCTTCCCAGATTGGAAGAAGGAGTTTCATCTACATTTCGACGCATCATGTATAGTGTTAGGAGTAGTACTGACACAAGCTAGCGAAGGAGACTTGGACCATCCTATCACGTTTGCAAGTAGAAGGTTATCCAAGGTGGAGAAGAACTATTCCACCACTGAGCACGAAGGGTTAGCTATGGTATACGCGCTCCGGAATTTTAGACATTACTTGTTGGGTGGACATTTTAAGATGTATACAGATCACTCTGCACTGAAATACCTGGTCAATAATCCTGTGTTGGGGGGGAGAATCTGTAGGTGGTTGTTATTGTTCCAGGAGTATGAATTTGAAGTTATTGTGAAGCCTGGATGACTAAACGCAGTACCAGACCATCTGTCATGCATCGAAACAAGGGAAGAGCTCACTAACTTGGAAGAAGGATTGCCTTACGCACAACTATTTGTAGTGCGCATCGCGGAAGGTCATTTTGAGAATATCATACACTTCCTAATGGTAGCAATTGTCCCGGAAGGATACACCATCCAGTAGAAGAAGGAGTTAGTGGTGCACGCGACAGATTTTTCTGTCATTGTTTGGCATCTGTATAAAATGGGGTCAGATGAGATATTGCAATGATATGTACCAGAGTTTGAAAAAAACAGCATCCTCGCGGATGCTCATGGGGGCACCACAGGAGGACATTATGCAGGGAGAGCGACCACACAGAAGATTCTATGCATAGGGTTGTGGTGGCCAACCCTCCATTAGGATTCAAAATCTTATTACAAAGCGTGTGATGTGTGTCAAAGGACTGGCAGGCCATCATGGAGGGATGAGATGCCTCTGAATCCACAAATGACATTACAACCCTTTGAGAAATGGGCGATAGATTTTGTGGGACCCATCCAGCCCGAAGGAAAGACGGGAGCGAGGTACATTATCACTGCGACGGATTATTTGACTCATTGGGTGGAGACACAACCTATGAAGGAATGCATAGGCATGATTGCTATGAAGTTCCTCTTTGAGTATGTACTGACGCGATTTGGTTCTCTAAAGATTTTGATGAGAGATCGTGGTACAAACTTTTTGAATGAGATGATCAGTGCGCTGATGGAGGAATTTTAGGTATATCACCAAAAGAGCACGCCTTATCACCTACAGGCTAACGGGACAGTGGAAGCATTCAATAAAATGCTAGAGAATGCGTTGAGCAAGGTTTGCAATTCTCAACGAAGTGATTGGAACCTACAGATACCTACAATATTATGGGCTTATCGAACGACATGCAAGAAGTTGAATGGACAAACTCCCTTTAGGCTTGTCTATGGTGTTGAAGCAGTAATGCCTATGGAATATATTGTGCCTAGTCTGCGCATAGCAGCACTCATGGGTATGATGGATCATGGAGCCCTGGAGGAGAGGCTCACGTAGCTGGCTGAGCTTGAGGAAGAGAGATTTCTTGCTTGATTTCACCAACTGGTCCAAAAGCAGCACTAAAAAGCATGGCATGATCGACACATTAACTTGACCACCTTTAAGGTAAATGACCTGGTTTTGTTATATGACAGCAATTACCGATGGAGGAGTGGTATAGTTGGTCAAATTGAATGGAGATCCCTTCCCAGGAAACATGAATGGCAGTCGATTGAAGCCATACACCAGTGGTCTGGCAATGCGACTAGATGAATATAACACAGTATTAGTGCTCCAGGCAGCTAAAAGGAGGCACGGGACTATAAACTACACTGCCCAAGTTGGGGAGCTATGTGATTGGAGGATTGTGCATAGCAAGGAAGTGTCACAAGGTTCACGGGAGTGTGAAGGGAGTTGTGCTACCCAGGGGGAAATCACGCAGGTCAGCCAAAAAGCGACCGTTAAAGTCACTGCTCATGGTTTGATGGGAGAAATGTGGCCAAATGCATCGGGCAGCCGGCATTTAAGATGAAATTTATGGGTCAGATCCTTGAAGACCTATTGCTAGTCTGGCATTAATGAACCGAATTTGGGGGGAACGGTCGGATTTGAATTCAAAATGCCCTATAAATTACAAGTGGTTGTCCAGTGAAAACACTTGGAATTTTGAGAATTGAGTTGTTGAGCTCTTAGGCGCACATAAATCGCGAGCACTACGAACTTCTGATAGCTAGTTCAGTCTTGGAGACTTTGCCAAAGGAGACACAGGTGTTCTTGCAGAACATTATGTCGCTGCCCATAGAAGCTATAGATACCGTAACGGAGGAGTCTGTTGAAAATAGCAACAAGAAATGATAAAAATAGAATCCGGAATATTCCAATTTTAATTTGTCCTTGGATTAAAATTTGAATCTAGCCTCACCAGCTACTTGGAAATAATTAATTAATTCATTATGGATTAATCAGTTGGAAAAATTCAAGTTAGAAGTCTTTCTAAAGTCATGCAACAGTTATCCCTTAAATTAAGGAGATTGTCCCTTAATTAAGGAGATAAGATTGAGTTGTAATTAGTTAACTCAGTTTACTGAGTTAAGTCCAATTAAATTAGTTCCAAACTATTTGAGGAACTAATTGTGAGTTATCAATCAATTGATGCATGCATGCACTCAACCAGTATACTCCAGATAACTGAAGATTCCCTCATCAGAAACTCATGCATGTATATTCTGAGAAAGACCCAGTTGAGCTAAATATCAAGGACAGTGTACTATCAGTTGCCTGTATTTTCCTATTAAGGAAACTCATGCATGTAGTCAAGGCAAGGTTTGTTGAGTATTGCGCAATTTTGACAGTGTGTTAGAGCAGTGTGTGAGAGCAGTGTTACACTAGGTAAAGGAGATCATCCCAGAGGTAATTGCGTAAGGAAATAAGTGCTTGGAGGGCAAAGGAGAAGGCTTGTGAGAAGCTTTGATTGCATGTGAGAATCCAAGAGGATTGTACTGAGAGTTGGCTAGTTGTGAGAGCTAAGGATTTGTATAATTCTGATGTATTCCCACCTTGTATGATAATACAGATAAGTGGGGTTTTTAGTTGAGGCTTTTCCCTGAGTTATTTTTGTGTTTCATGTGTATTGATTCTTCTTCTGGTTATATGTGTTCAGCTATGATTCAGCTCAATATTTAAGCTTCCGCAAGTTTGATAGTAGAAGTAGATTATAGTATTTTGCTTTGGTATATTGCATTATCGAGTTAATCTACAGTCATATTTTCTACGTATATCTTAGAGGTAGATTTGTAGAGAATTTGCAGGAAATTCTACATGGTATCAGAGTTAGCTGATCTATAGAGAAATTTCTACATGGTATCGGAGCAAAGCTTATCGGAGCTATGAACAGTATATGGAGAAGAGAATTCGAAGTTTGAACTTGGGGGTTGCAAGTGAAAAATCGAATTCTTATCATACTTCAAGGTTAGCCAATGGAGTTCTATGGCTTGAGACTCGAGTATGCCTTGGAAGGTAGCTCGAATTACATAGCATGGAAAGATCGCATGGAGGTTGTGTTAGAAGACAACGGCTTGAAGGATTTCATTGATCGAGAAATCCCAAAGCCAGGTTCAACTAATGCACAAGAGTTGGCTGAATGGAAGAAGTTTGTGGCGAGGGCAAGACAGATCATACTTGAGGGAGTTCGAGACCATACTGTATCGAGTCTCCATGGGAAGGATACTCCATATTCAATGTGGAAGACATTGAAGGACCTCTACCAGAATATTAGCGACCAAAGGAAATTGGCGCTCAAGGATAAGCTTCGAAGAATCAAAATGGAGAACGGTGATACTAGTTCCACATATCTGAACAAGATCACCACCTGTAGAGATGAGCTTGGAAGTGTGGGAATAACTACTGTCAATGATGATATGGTGAGCCTCACTCTCCTTGGCCTTCAAAAGAGTTGGAATAGCTACCAGGACTCTGTGAATGGAAGGGAGAAACTGTCCGATTGGGAACGATTGTGGTCAGATCTCATGCAAGAGGAGATTAGGAGGAGCAATTGAGATGGTTCTTCATCCAAGGATGATGATGAAGAAAATTTGGCCTTAGCGAGTAAGGCAAGGAAGGGAAGGGGAAGGATTCCCATTCCAAATTGAATTATTATCATGGAGAGAAGAAGGGTGACAAGTCTAAAGTGAGATGCTTTAATTGTCATGAGATGGGACATTATGCGACTAATTGCCCATCGAAGAAGTCCAAGAAGAGATCCTCGGAAGGATTGGAAGGTGAGGCATTAGCCTCTCAATTTGAAATGGAATTTACTCTCATCGCATGCATGGTGTCATCAATGATGGGTTGTGGTTGGTATCTTGACAGTGGAGCCTCATTCCACATGACCGACGATTAAAGTTTATTCAGTACCTTGGAAGAGAAAGACCTCAAGATGCACATAGAGATGGGTGACGACGAAAGGTATAGTGTTTCAGGAGTGGGCACGGTTGCTTTTCAAAGGGATCATGGATCTCCTATCACCTTGACAAATGTGAAGTATGTGCCTGGACTAAAGAAGAACTTGGTATCGGTTGCGATGTTGGAGGACAAAGGATATGATGTTGTCTTCAGTAAAGGAAAGGTGTTCCTTAGACACATCACCATGAGACAGGTGAATAGATTTTTTCACGAGTCAAGAACTTGTATGCTCTTGAGGTTCAATATGCATGCAAAGCCTTGAGGAGCAACGCAAATGTTAGAGACTTGGTGGTTGAGAGGGAGAGCAAATTACCTCTCAACATGCAGTCCCAGAAGAAGACTCAGACAATTGTGGAGGAGCCACAATTAGAGAAGTGCGCAGAGGGATCACGTGCAGCCATACCTCCAGGTGTGAGGTGGGGCGATGTGAAGTGATAGTCTCAAGAAGGCTAAAATTGGGCAGGGTCCATTGAGAAGTTTTATCTCATGGATTGTACCTTGTTATAGGAGCCCAAAGTACATAGTAGTGGGAGGAATCAGTGGGATTGATGTAGTTAGAGATCAAAGTGACAGAAGCCAGAGCAATCAGATACTAAAGAGTGGAGAGAAGGATTGACAATAGTGTAGGAAGGTAGAGTCAACCGAAGCGCAAAGTTTTTAGATGACAGAGGCAATAACGGTCAAAGACTTTGATGACAGATGCATCATACTGATTTAGGTTGGATGTTTTTTTGTTTCTGGAGTTGTTGGAGCAACAACACTAGAGAGAAGTGTTGCATGTAGAACATTCCAAAGGTTTAGGATCGGGATCAAGTTGAATTCCTTTCTTGTTGAGAGGGAGTGTTGAAAATAGCAACAAGAAATGATAAAAAATAGAATCCAAAATATTCCAATTTTAATTTGTCCTTGAATTAAAATTCTAATTTAGTCTCACGAGCTACTTGGAAAATAATTAAATTAATTCATTATGGTATTAATTAGTTGGAGAAATTCAAGTTAGAAAGTCTTTCTGAAGTCATGCAACATTTATCCCTTAAATTAAGGAGATTAATCCCTTAATAAGGAGATAAGATTGAGTTATATTTGAGTTGTAATTAGTTAACTCAGTTTACTAAGTTAAGTCTAGTTAAATTAGTTCCAAATTGTTTGAGGAACTAATTGTGAGTTATCAGTGAGTTGATGCATGCATGCACTCAACTAGTATACTCTAGATAACTGAAGATTCCCTCATCAGAAACTCATGCATGTCTATTCTGAGAAAGACCCAGTTGAGCTAAATGCCAAGGACAATGTACTATCAGTTGCATCTGTTTTCCTAAAAAGGAAACTCATGCATGCAGTCAAGATAAGGTTCCTTGAGAATTGTGCAATTCTAACAATGTATTAGAGCAGTGCGTGAGAGCAGTGTTACATTGGGTGAAGGAGACCAATCCATAGGTAACTGCGGAAGGAAATAGGAGCTTGGAGGGCAGAGGAGAAGGTTTGTGAAAAGCTTTGGTTGCCTGTGAGCATCCAGGAGGATTGTACTGAGAGCTGGCTAGCTGTGAGAGCTAAGGCTTTATATAATTATGATGTATTTCCACCTTGTATGATAATACAGATAAGTGGGGTTTTTAGCTGAGGCTTTCCCCCGAGTATTTTTTGTGTTACATGTGTATTGATTCTTCTTCTGGTTATATGTGTTCAGCTATGATTCAACTCGATCCTTAAGCTTCCACAAGTTTGATAGTAGAAGTAGATTATAGTATTTTGCTTTGGTATATTGCATTATCGAGTTATTATATAGTCAGATTTTCTACATAGAATCAGAGGTAGATTTGTAGATAATTTGCAGGAAATTCTACATGGTATCAGAGCTAGCTGATTTATAGAGAAATTTCTACAGAGTCGGTGCCGGAAATTGAGATGGAGGTAGAAGTAGTTGCTCCAGAGGTTGCCGAAGTCCCTAAATCACCGAGGACGCCAAGACCAAAGCCGACCCGAACCAAGGAGAGCGCGAAGGATAAAAAGGGCAAGCAACCTGCAATAACGATGCGCACATTGCCAAGAAGAAACCCACCGAAGCCTACCGCACAGGAGAAGGGAAAAGTCATCAATTTGGAGCTGGAGGAGGAAGACATTGAAGACATCTCGATGGATGATGAGGATGTGGGAATCGAAGTGGAGGAAGTTGAAGCCGAGGGTGCTGACCCTATCACTTGGTTGCCTGAGTATATCCCTCTGCATAAGGGCAAGACCAAGGTGCCGAAAGACAACAATGAGAGCAAGGTCCCCTTGAAACCCCTCTGTTGCAGAATGAAATTATTTTTGAAGGACCGCGCATGGGACAGGTTCCTCTGTTGAAACTTGAAGACTGGGACTTGGCCGACCATGAGAAGTTCCCACACCTAGCGACTAAGTAGTTGATGCATCGCATCATCGATATAACCATAGGAATGACTGCATTGGAGCCACAGAGGTGGCTCAGAGGAGTAGACAAGGCAGGGTTTCTCAACCTGCTTTAGGTGTCGCACTACAACTGCACTCGGGTTAGAGTATTGGTCATTAAGTAGCTTCTATGCTTGGTGCATGATGGGTGTCTATGGCTAGAGGAGCCAATACCCATCACTTACAGGGTTATCCATAGGATCACGTGATTGCCTTACATAGGAGAAAATTCGACCATGATATTTGGTGAAAAAGGTGGTGAGCAGGCCCTCGCAAAGGCCATGAAAGAAACGTTTAAGCTGGTGAAGAAGCGGCACAGATATTCCATCTCCAACATATGTGACCCTGCTGTAAAGGTAGCTACACAGATTTTAGCAGGGAAGGTGATGAGGAAGTGTCGCATCAATGAGGTTCCGGAGCCTGTCGTCGCGCTAGCAACCTAGTGCGTTGAAGGAGTCGAGTTCAACTCATCAGACTACCTTCGTGGAGCATTCCTTGCAAACTTATGCAAAGCATAAGAGCTCAGCAAGACGTTCCACTATGCATGGCTCTTGCTGTCGATTATGCTGGTAGCATGGGAGCTACCAGAGGACAGTCAATTCCCTTCGGTCGTGCCAGACCTACCAGAAGCAAAGAAGTACGCTTCGTTGTGGGCGACCAAGGACACCAGTGAATCAAGGACAACAATATATTTTGGATCATGATGGAAATGAACATCTGCATGACCATCAATCGTAAACCGCGGTTGTCGCCTACGGTGTATGCCAACCTGCAGGGCTACGCAGAGTTTAAAGCAGACTTCCACCAGGTGTCCATCAAGCCGTTAAAGGACCCTGCGCAGAAATGGTATGACCTGCCTTACCTAGAAATGGATGCCACCATTGATGCAGCACTTGATCAATGACCGAAAGTGTGGCACACTACAACATACTTGGCAGTGGGAGGGAGCAAGTGCGCCGCACAAGGAAAGAAGGAGGAGGCCAAGCTAAAGATGACTTAGCTGGTCGAAAAGAGAAAGAAGGAGGCTGCTGAAAAGGCCCAAGCAGAGCATGATGCCACACAATAGACAACAAAGAAAACAGGTGGGACAGAGGGAGGCTCTGATAGAGGTGCAAGGTCACCTTCACCTGAGACGGACGAGCAGACAGAATAGCATGGTGTAGATCCACAGGTAGCGTCTGCCTGCATCAAGTGTCCAATGGAGCAGGAGAAAGGAGGGTCCAGGAAGAAATTAAAGGCTACCAAGACATCATTGGACCCAATCACGCTAACAGAGGGTGATTTGCATGACATTGGTGACACGGTGTGGGATTTCACCGTAGAGGCCCTACAACAGTTCAAGCAACAACAACAAATAATCTTGGGGGCTATCTACACAAGTTTGTAGGAGTTTCAGACCTACGCATTACAGGTTGGCATGGTGTCTACCAGCCTTGCTATCACCACTTCAGAAGTTGTCAAGATGTTGCGGCTGAAGGCCTCAAATGCAATAGTGTTGCCTGATGGAGCACTGACCACGGAGAACGAAGCTGACAGGCCCACTGTCAATGCCCTAAAGGGAGTAGGGTTGAATCTGGCAGCACTCCCTGGTGAAACGCTCCACCTCTTACCGGATGGAGTGATTGCAGAACTAAGGGTCTGTGAGCACCACGCCCTCCAGGTGATTAGTGAACAACAAATCAACAATGAGCAGATGTCACTACAGCTAGACTCTGCCATCATTGTTGTGACCGAGGCGACCAATCAAAACAGATGTATTATGCAAGTTGTCGAAGAGGCATGTCGAATGGTGCCAAAGTTAGCCATTCCTGAAGAAGAACAAGTCGAGGTGCACATCCGCAAGCTGGCCATAGGGGTGCGCGACGCTTGGATAGAAATGGTGAGGGTTCAGTTGGAGTTGAACCTAAAAATCACAGAATTATAGTTGAAGTCCCAGCCTTCAATTTTGCTAGAAAAGAAGGAGCAGCGGGCGACTGCTATCACAGAAGCAGTAGCGATGGTGGACAGTGCAGTAGCAGACTGCACGCAACTTTTTGAGCAGTCATTTGAGGTCCTGAAAAGCTTGTAGGAAGACCCCAATGTACAGCAACTAGAGACAAAATCGTGCAAGCTACAACAATGCTATGATGAGGTCAAGGGCACAGTGCGAACCGTCATGCTGATACAAAGACTAGCAAAGTTATAGGATGCCAAGCAATTGAAAGAAAAGGTGGATGCAGCGTTGCACAAGGAAGTAGTGTTGAAGGCATGACTGAAGCCCTGGCTGGATGAGTCTTACATGGTGACAGGCTCTATTGAAGGAAATCTTGTGACTCTACAAAATCTTCAGGCCGAGAGTTCAGGAGTAGTGACCAAGCAGATGGTTGAAGACGTGAAGTAGGCGGTCGCACAGTGCACTGTTGAGGTTCCAGTCATACGAGTCGAACTGGAAGGTATTCGCACTAAGATCTCCGTGTCTACCGAGTGACTCGAGGGCGAGTCACGATGTTTGTGTTGGGGGCCTGTTGGGAACAAGATCCCCCAAGGATAGTTTTGGGGCTAAAAGTCCAAGTTTTGGGTCGAATTTTGTAATAAACTTGTAAAGTCTCCACATTTTGTGGTTGCAGAGCGTGAAGGTGTCATAAGTCATAAAGGGTTGTCCACCCTTATTTTTGTAAAATAAAGTCAGCTGTAAAAGATCTAACCATGGTCCGCGGACCATGGGATTGTATAAAAAGAGCTTAGTAAGTAAGCTCAAAGTAGTTTTTAGAGTCATGAGTTGGAGTCAAATAGTCAAAGCTCTGAAGTAAGAAGTCTAAGTTTCAGGTTGCAGCGTAGGTAGAGTCTTTGCAGCTGAGTGCACAAAGGCTTGCGTTGGAAGTTCGCAGGTAAGTGCATAGACCCCTGCAGCTGAGTGCACAAAGGCTTGCGTTGGAAGTTCGCAGGTAAGTGCGTAGACCCCTGCAGCTGTGTGCACAAGGTGGATAGATTTTGTAATCATCTGAAGATATCAATAAAGAGAAGCATTCTACCAATTCTGTGTCTTTGTTTCCTATTACTGCATCTTGACATGTTATGTATGAATTTCATTTATAATGCTTATACGATGCGCGAATGTATGTAATTACGTTGGTTAAGTGAACGCATGTAAGAACAAGGTTTACGCGGTGCTAACCATGATTGTTTAATGGGATAAGTAAGATACTTAAAATGGGTTGGGAATCTGCATGGTATGTTTCCTTAGCAGCGCAGAAGTACTTGAGCTGCAGGTTACGGCTGCGCGAAGGTCAGTCGTACCTTTCCGCGGAGGTACTGAAGGCCGAAATAAAGGGATAGTCGGGAAAGCCCTAGAATTAAGTGACCTGCGCAAAAATAGGAATAGAAGGAATAAACCAACGTCACAACCATCTCAGGGTGCGGATACTTGGTTCCAGCATCCCCCCATATTGCTACGGGTGAGACTTCGGTCCATGCTCTGTGGGCTGACGCTGAAAGGGCCAGTGTGTAGGGATTTGTTTGGATAACTAATGTTGAACCTGGGTCAGGACCCAACAAGCCAACACAATTTCATATCTCTTTAAATATCAATAAATGTATCTTTGCAGTCTCCTTTGGAAATCTACTAGGCCATATCGTCTGCAAGGATGGAGTATGTGTAGAACCTGCAAAGGTTGCGGCACTTATCCACATGGAACCACCGCGCAACGTAAAACAACTAAGAGAAACTCTGGGTCATACGGGGTACTACAGGGGATTCATTAGGAATTACACATCCATCACAGGTCTAATGGAAAAATTACTGAAGAAAAAGAAAGAGTTCATTTGGACTGCGAATTGTCAGACAGCGTTGAATAACTTAAAGGAAAGACTGGTAAGTGCCCCTATATTGGTGTATCTTGATTGGAACAAAATGTTCCGTGTGCACATAGATGCGTCAGGAATAGTGTTCGGAGCGGTCTTAACACAACCATGGGGAGAAAATCATGGACTATCCAGTGTACTATGCTAGCAAAAAGTTGTCTACTATGGAAAGAAACTATACAACAACTGAAAGAGAAGCCCTGGCAATGGTTTACTCTCTCCAAAAGTTCAGACACTATTTACTAAGCGCATAATTCAAATTCTTTAAAATCCATTTTGTGCTCAAATATTTAGTAAACAAGCCAGTACTAGAAGTAGAATATGTCGATGGTTGTTACTATTCTAGGAATTTACGTTTGAAGTAGTGGTAAAGCCCGACAGACTCAATGTGGGACCAGACCACTTGTCACGGCTGGAAATAGAGGAGAATGAAGGAGCAGTGGATGATCAATTGCTCGATGCCAATTTATTTAGAATAAAGGCAATCCCAGACCACCCAGAATAGATCGCCTCATTTTTAACAACCGGTCACTACTAAGGAGGATACACAGCAACACAAATATGGAACTTAGTGGTTAGGGCAACAGATTACCAGTTGATCGCTAGACACCTCTACAAGATGGGCTTAGATCAAATACTGAGGTGTTGCGTCCTTCAGCATGAAAAGAATGATGTCTTATGGGAGTGCCACGCAGGGGTCATAAGAGGTCATGTAGGAGGGAAGGCCATCGCAAGAAAGATACTCCACGTAGGATTATGTTGGCCAACTATCCATAAGGATTCTAAAGAATTTTCCAAGACATGCGACATCTGTAAAAGGGTCGGGAAGCCTTCGCGACGTGATGAGTTGCCTCTACATCCAGTCCACACAATGCAAATTTTTTATAAATGGGTAGTAGAATTCATTGGACCCATTTCTCCACCGGCAAGGCATTCGCGAGCGAGGTACATCATAATAGCAATAGAATACGTCACAAGGTGGGTAGAAGCGACACCCATAAAGGACTGCACAACAAAAACAAGAGCAAGATTCATATTTAAGAATATCATTTCACGGTTCGGATGCCCAAGGAGCCTCACAAGCGACCAAGGCACGTACTTCCTGAATGATACCATTGAGTCTATGTTGAAGACCATCATGGTTCAACATAACAAGAGCAACCTATACCACCCACAAGCCAATGGTGCAATAGAAGCATTTAAAAAGATACTGGAGAAAGGACTTATGAAAGTCGTATCTGCCAATAGGGACAATTGGGATGAAAGAATACTCATGACTCTACGAGCATATAAGACAACAGTAAAGAGACTCCATAAGAAAACTCCATTTCAACTTGTATATGGAAGAGAATTGGTGGTACCAGTAGAATTTATACTACCTAACATGTTTATCTCAAAGGCAACGGGAATGATAAACAACATTGCCTTACGAGACAGACTAAACCAGCTGATGGAACTTGACGAAACCCAATTTTTAACAGAGTTCCATCAATCAGCGGAGCAGCGAAGACAAAAAACTTAGCACAATAGGCATATCAAGAGGAAGTTGTTTGAAGTCGGGGAACAAGTCCTCCTTTACGACAGCAAGTTCCAGAAGTTCCAAAGGAAACTGCTTATGCACTCGTTGGGTCTGTTTATAGTAACAGAAATTAGAGATTCGGGCGCGGTAAGGCTTGCACAACTAGATGGAGTCTTACCGCATGGATGGGTGAATGGCACACGCCTGAAGCCCTTCCGAGATTCAAAAAAAAAACAAACAAACAAACAAAAACAAACAAACAAACAAACAAACAAACAAAACAAAACAAAACAAAACAAAACAAAACAAAACAAACAAAAAACAAAACAAAACAAAAAAAACAAAACAAACAAAACAAAACAAAACAAACAAACAAAAAATAAACAAAACAAAAAATAAATAAACAAAACAAACAACAAAAAAAAAACAAAAACAAACAAAACAAAACAAAACAAAAAACAAACAAAACAAAACAAAAAAGCAAACAAACAAAACAAAACAAACAAACAAACAAACAATCGAATATCGATAAGGTTGCGGCAAAGTCTTCGCATACCACAACCCATTTGTGGTTGGGGGGAAGTAGAGTCAGTGGACACACATGTAGTCCCGGTCAACAGAGTCAGTGGGGGGGGTAGCATTAATGGATACACATATAATCCCAGTAAGTAGAGTCAGTGGCCACACACATAATCCTAATTAGCAGAATACACATAGGCGTGCACTTTTTTGACCATTTATGACCACACAGTTACCCGTCTTGTCCACCATACCAGTGGTCATTTCCTAATTAAGTAACTAAATAAGAAATTGTCAAAGGAGGAGGTGCAATATTTTTCCCCATTAAGCATAAAGTTAGTTAATAAATAAACCCATCACAGAAAAATAAATACGCCATGCAACCCACTCTGTATTTTCTAGTCCATATCATGGTTGTCACGTCCAAGTCAACCGGCGGCGATAAGGTCTAGCTAAAACGCATGGGAAATTCGACGAAGTAATTAGTTATTAAGGCCTCTTCAATCAAGGAACGTCGTGTTAGGGCCTGCTACTTAAGTCGCAGAAGAATGAAGGGATTCCATAATTCCAATTACAGACAACAGAAGAGTTACAGGTTCGCTCTTAAGAATAGGTGTAGAGACAAAGAAGCAAGAAGCCTCCAGTGCAGATAGTTTATCACAGGAGAACAGAGATGGAAAAAGGACTCATATCAATTCCACAGGACACATTGGATGCACGAATTGAAACGGTCGATAATCTATATGGCAAGTATGACAAGGAAAATTTGATAGACAAGGACTTCACAGACTGTTTCCAGTTCCCGACCATGAAAAGAGAAGTTTACGCGAAGCATTTCCAGAAGGAGGATGGCACCAAGTCCTCCAGGGTCAGGGAAGAATTTAAGGGAATATAGAGATCAACAATACTCCATTTGAGGAGTCTACCTGTGTTTGGCACTCAATTTACCGCGATGAAGTGTACCAAGTTGTTAGTGAGCAAGATGCATGGAGGATCAATGTGGCTGGATAAGGAGTACCCCATCCACGTGAAAGATATTAGTCGGTTCACAAGACTGGTCGAGGGTGGAAAGGGAATTAGCATTGCATTCCAGATAGGGGCTAAGTGAGGCAAGAAACAGAGTGAAGACAACATTTATGCCAAATATCGGACCGAGTGGGGCATGAGAGAAGCAAAGCTAGATAACATTAACAAGGATGATATTAGGTTTTCCTGTAACCTCATTGCAGGCAAAATAATGTGGCACTTCATAAAGAATGAATGCACCTTGGATGCAATATCAGTTTCGAAATACTGTTGTCGAGGAGAGGTGCTCAACTAGTCAGCCTTTGTTTCTCAATGAGTTATGAGTTATTTAAAGCATGTGAGGACATGTACAGAAGGGGTTTTGGGTTCGTGTTCAGATATTTTTTGATGCCACCGACGATATGAAAATGGAGTCCACCAAAGGAGAGGGAAATGGCACTCATCCTTGAAGGCCAACCAATTTCACTCCGTATGATCCATGGAAGGCATCAGGAAACCCCAACACGAAAGAGATCAATGAAATAGCCTTCAAAGACTGGTACAAGTAGATGTTGGCCACCACAAGGTCAATAGAGAGGATACCCAAGGCTCTATTGGACGAATTCTCAAAAGAACTTTGGTTTGGTGCCTCCCACGTGCATACGTACCTAATACCAAGGTGTGTCCACCCACAAACGTTTAAGATGAGACCGTAGAGGTTTGTCCTAATTGAGGAAGCGCTACATAGAGAAGTGGGGTCATGGCCTGGAGTGGCCTATGAGATAACAAAAGGCAAGCACAAGTACCTCTTTGGGGCACTGACTCTGCAGGGGCAAGGGGAAGATGGGGTGGAAAGCAGTAGGAAGTGGCCAGCCGAGGAGGAAATCAAGCCAATGGTGCTCCAGATGGAGGAAAGGATGTTTGAACTTTGACAGACAATTGCTAGCTTTAGGTCAGGTGAGATCAACTACCCTACCTAATTTTAGGGCTCCACCATGTTTTCTCCTATCATAAAGTTGCCTCTGGCAATGAAGCTCCCAACAGGAGTACCTCAAGCCCTCTCCCAGCCTACGGTCCACAAGCCCAAGAAAAAGCGAGTCGCCCACACCCCAACTGTCAAAAAACCGAAAGTTATTCTGCCAACAATTGTCGACCTTACTGTGGAGGTCGAGCAATCAATCCCCGCAACCACCATAATTGAAGAGATACCCACCACCACCTCCACTGCATTGCATCAGTCATGGAAGTTGTCCCCGCACACTGCCTCAACCTCTGCGACCTTATCCAAGACCCTTCAACCTAGCCGGCGAAGGACGACTGCAGAAGCAAAATTTTAGTCAATCGGATGAATAAAGGGCACCACTCCTACCACCAATATGTAACCAACGGAACTCACATCCCCGATGCTTGGTTTGGACCCACCAGAGGGGGGCAACTTGGATGCCAATCAGCAGGGGGAAAGGGTTCAATCGTACTTGCCACCTTTCCCTATAAATCACATAGTCCACCCGATTCCCAGCATCATTCCACCCACTTCACAGTTCACCCAACCATCACAGCAAGCCCATTCGCCTACCTCCCTTTCTGACAAATCCATCGCCAGCGGCCTACCCCTACACCAGCAGTTCCCAGACCCTAGCACAATGCAGGCTTATACGCTCCAGCACTGGTCGTCGACGCAATTGTTTTCATTTACCCAGTAAGCAACACAAAGGGCCAAAAGGATACATGAGGACCTGGCCCTGGAACATCAACAATAAACAAAGCAGTTGCAGGCGGTGACAGAAGAGCATGATCACCTGTGGTAAGAAAGTGTTGGATTGCTGGCACAGGTTGACCAAGTCACATAGCGGTTCAGGTCACTATGGCCAACCATCATCGGGGCAGATATCGAAGAACCGGTAGACATGGCTACCTGCATGTTGATTAGCTATTGTGACCACATCCAAGCGGCATACTCACACCTGGCAGCTACCAATGTCGAGATGAAGAGGAAAATGGAGACGGTGAGATCTATAATACCGGATCCAGTGGCAATTTACACATGAACGATCGAGGGAAAGGTCATGGAACTAGAAGCAAAGAAGCAAGCTTTAGCCGATACCCTCGCCGAGGATATGCCCTGATGAACAAGGTCCATGACTGATCTGGCAGTCTGGCATTGAGGAAACACTTGGTTTACTCCCTCAGAGAGCAAATACATACCCTATTTATCAGCATGAAATACTGTACAGACCTCGGCCAACTGCAACAGATCAACGATCAAATCGACACCCTTCAGGCTCAAGTTGATAGTATTGAGAATGAGTCTGCGAGGATGGAAAAGATAATCAGGGATCTTCATTCACCGGTTTGAATGCGGGTGTTACTTCTGAAGTAGGTGTGTGACTCCAGTAGGCAGCAATGGAGTGACCTACAAAGCTAGTGGCCAACTGAACTAACATCACACTCAGCCAAAGGGTTTATTCAGGCCGCTGATACAATTCTTGGACGGTGGAACACAACCATTCAAAATTATACAATGTTTAGGCAGCAGGCCACGACCTCTGTCCCAAAGTTGGAGCCTTCATTTGGAATGAGGGAAACTCAAGGGTGATAAGGTGCAACAAAAATGGATGCCACTCTGCAAGCAATTATCTAAGCAGAAGAAGCACCCGCATAGTAGACAGCAGAACCAGTGCAGATAATAGCGCAGCCACCACCCGCAGGATCAGCAAGACCGATAAAGGTTGAATTGACTTGACTCAGGGATGAGTCAAGGAATTGTGGTCAAGTCCTGTTGGGGCCTTCGTTTAAATTTTGAAAAGGTTTTGACCAATTTTGGTTGACCAAGGGACGTCAAGGAAACAGGTGGCAGCAACGGTTGGTTGGCGGAACAAGCAGTTATGCGAGAGTTGCAACAACGTGGCAATGGAAGGCAAAGGCAGTTGAGGGGGCGGGAAGGTGCAGAAGCAGTCGAGGGAAAGAACAGCCGAGCAAGAACTGGCATTCCAAGTAACAAGAAGGATATAAAAGGAGAAGACTAGGAAAGGAGTGGGGCTAGATTTAGCGAGGTTAAGGAGAGAAGCAGCAGAACTATGAGAAAGGATCCCCAGTTGCAATAGACGGAGGGAAGGTTGTAGGAGCCTGGAAGACATGGTCCTTGAAGTTGAACCAAACCTGTGAAATTGAGCTAGGTATTTCATGTAGTTGTTTGCGGCAGAAGCAGAGTTGTATTGTAATTTTTGTTGTTAGGATTAATATAAAGACCTGCTAAGATCAGTTGCGGCTTGTGATGTATCTGGGCCCTGTGTATGATGAATCTTTAATTTTCTTAATGTCTTATCAATTGCATGTAATCGGTAGTCCTTACATTATCACGAGTATGTTGTTATCTCTGTGTTATATATAATGTGTCCATATATGTGATTGAATGCAACCCGGATAATACTTTCTCAACTCCATGTTGAAACCTTCTCCCTTTTAGTCACGATGCGCCTCGAGTGAGACTCCTTGCCCTTTAGGGTAAGGTGAAAATTCCAGTGTTGTACTAGACTACATCAGACTATTGTTGGCCTCCTGTGCCTGAACCCAGGGTCTTCCCCCTGGTGACTCTTTCGAGCCAACACTCTACCATATTTTTCTATGTGTTCCATTTACTTTCCTACATTTCATTTTATTTCCTTTACAACCTAGATCAATGGTATTAGAGGAATTTGTTCCTTATTGTTTCTTAGTGCATTTCCCCAATGAGGTTAGGGTATAAAGAGTTAGGTCTTTTTCTACTTTCACTTAATAATTATCATTATGACAAACCCAAGTGGCCTCCCAGGGTGGAAGAAAAGAGAGATGTCAGATCTAGACATCCTATCAAGTTTTTGGTTAATCAAGTAGTCATGTGATCAAGGAATGAGATGATGGAAAATTCACATAGGTCCCTCAAATATCGCCAACAACAACTAAGGCACCTTCAACAAGCAGAAATTTTGGAGGTGCAACACCCTTCAAGGTACATCCAGTTTTTGCACTCAAAGCTAGGTACCAGAGACTCCAAGTGGCACCTAGTCTTGAAATACTACAATAATATACATATGTACAATCAAAAGGAGATGGAATTCCTAGACATCTCCTCACTTGGAGTTGCTTATTGGTATGTTATCAAATTTGAGTAGAAATTGAAGAAACAAAATAAGCGAGAGTTCAAGTATGCAAATTTGTCGTAACAAAAGCCTATAAAAGGTGGCCCTAACTCACAAAATAAGGGACAAAGTAAGGAGATCCAACCTCAAGACAACTAACCCAAGTTATAAGCAAAAAGGGTTAATGGGAAGTCGAAAAAACACATTGGAAAGTGGTGTGAGTTCTATAAAATTGATCTGAAATGGAGCATATTAGTAATGTTGTACTAACTCCCCATTCAGAATAAAACCCAAGATGCTTATCATTTTCTTATCAAGTGCTTAGGGATTCACCATTTTTGCTTAATGAATTGATTCCTATGAGAGTTTCTTATGTAAATGTTATAAACAATTTAACATAAAACATGTGATGAACAATAGCAAAATAACAACGAAGAACATCAAAATACAACACACAACAACAAGATTTTATGAGGAGTTCACCCCTCCTGGGATATGTCTCCTTGGTCCAGCTTCCAATGCTTAGGCCTCACTATTATGCTCCAAATTACAGCAAAAGTGTGTTTACATGCTCAAATGCCTCTGAAACCTGTCTCAATGAGTTCAAAATACTATAAAATGGCTATCTAGCCTCTTTTTGCAACCAATTTGGTGAAAAACTGAAGAAGTTATGAGTTCTCTTAGTTTTCCCACTATTTGTTCCACAATTTGCTCCACATTTGGCATGATCCTACAAATTCGCCCCAAAATCCGCTAACTAGGCGAAAATTTCGCCACGTGGCGAGCCATATCCTATCAATCGAGTCTTATCACAAATCGTAATTGGTATGGGCTAGCAAGCTTAAGTTTTGTATACGCAGTGGGCGATATTGCGATAGCGATGTGGCGGACGCGACAGAAGTATCAACCAAAGCCTATAACCTTATCGCAATCAATGGAAAACCAATGGTCTTGGATATGCGGGACTTTGTAGTATAGCGATTTGCGATTGTGATATCACATTGCAACCTAAACATGTCGAGGCCAATTTTATAACACCAACCTGCTTCCCTGTTGTGATGTGCGATATCTGATTTATTGCATCGCAACCCTAATCTCGCTAAGGGCCAATTTTGTACTGCTTCACTCCCTTCGCCAATGTGCACTTACGATTTATCACATCGCAACCCCCGATTATTAAACACGATCCACCTGCGACTTGCTATTGCGATATGGGAGGCCAATGGCGCCCTGCCACTTGGTGCCTCCTCATTCGCTGAAGAGCCTACCACGTCATCTAATATTGCCATGTAAGCAAGTCAAATCTGAATTTTGACTTGCTCTAACTTCTGCATAAGAGC
Organism: Pinus taeda; assembly: GCA_000404065.3. Taxonomy (NCBI): domain Eukaryota; kingdom Viridiplantae; phylum Streptophyta; class Pinopsida; order Pinales; family Pinaceae; genus Pinus; species Pinus taeda. The sequence goes on from APFE030395300.1 coordinate 92,966, forward strand.
TCAAATTTGAGTGTCGTTCGCACCGTTGGATTTAGAATGACGAGCTCTTCGATATGAAGGTAAGTTTAACAAAACTCTGACACTTTGATTTTTGAGCATAATTTTGAGCACCTGATAAAAAATCCCCTAGCACAACATTAATGAATGTCACTCAAAGCAATCATTATTGGCATAGCTTAAAGAAAAGGAATTATATTATGGATTTGGTTTTGATTTAGAGTAGGATGCCGTAAAGTGTATCGTTGATGTAGAACCTAGTGCTACCATCCTGACCACAAAGATCTAACTAGAAGATCAAAAGGAGCTTGAAGAAGGGGAGTGCCTCTTCAATTCATTCATAAATGTGGGAATAGGGGACCCCATTCCATTTAATCATTTATAATGGGAACCAAATATACCTTATATCAATTGAGATAATCAAGATATTGAAACTATCGATAGTGCCACATCCTCAACCATACACCATTGGTTGATTAAGCCATGGACGAGACATTTGTGTTAGCCAATAGTGCCACTTGTCCTGATCATCAAGCCCTTCAAAGATGAGGTTGTTGGCTTGATGGGGTTTGACCCAGGTTCGGAGTTATTTAGCCAAACAAATCCTTGTACTACTAGCCCTTTCGGCAACAGCCCACAGAGAGTGGACTGACGTCTCACCCGAAGCGGAATGGGGGGATGCTGGAACCAAGTTTCCACACCCTTGAGATGTCTGAGGGGTCAATATTCCAACTGTGAATACCTTTGCGCAGGTTACTTCGCGTACTTTCCTGACCTGCAAAGCCTTCACACCCTGATGTATTTTCCTTCACGCAGCCGTAACCAGGGGCTGTGGAGCTTTCGCGCTGCTAGAGTAGCGATCTGCGCTATTTCCCCAAGTTACACTATGGATCTTACCTATCTTCTTATAACAATTAGTTATACTCATGTAAATAGATACCTTATATTATATTCACTCATTCAACATATTCATATAAGTTCGCGCAACAAATAAACAGTAAACTTGCAATTCATGCCCAATATACTTCAATGCATAAAACAGGAAATGATACACAAAAATAATGTAAAACTTCTCTTTATTAATGATTCAATCAGTTACAGGCTTGACCTGCCTTACGCACTCAGCTGCATGGGTCTGCACACTTAGCTGCATAGTCATCTCCTACTCTACAACCCAAAGACACGACTTTACACTTAGACTCAATGCTTCATCATTAGATCTTATTCTCTCTGATGCACCCCTTTCCACTTAGAGCCTCGCTCTATTTATATAATCCCATGGTCCGTGGACCATGGGTAGAAATCTCAAGCTGACACTACATCTACAAAAGTAAGGGCGGACAACCCTATGACTCAATTACAACTTCGCGCTCTGCGCCCACAAATTGTGGAGTCTTTACATCGGACTTAGTCAAAACTTGGGCTTTAAGCCCCAAAACTTGCCTTAGGGGGATCCATGCCCAACAGGCCCCCAACACAAACATCGTGACTCACCCTCATGTCACTCTGTTGGTGCGGAGATCTTCGTGCAAAGACCTCCCAACTTTGCTCGGACTGCTGCAAGGTCGACAACGCACTAAGAAGCTGCCTGCTGTATCTCCTGTACATGTTGTTCCGAGACTACAGTGTCGAAACTGCTCCCCTATATATGTTCCTTCGTCCCCTACATCTGTGTGAGCTTGCCTTCAATTGTTGTTGTGATTACGAAGGCCTCGTTGATCTAAGGTTGAACATGCGCCTTCAAAACCGCTTCTCTGTGTCACGCTGTGTTTACTTGCTCCTTAAGTGCTTTGGCCTCTTGCATCCGTGCAAGCCACTCTGTGAGGGCCATCATCTACGCGGTCCCTTTGACGTTGTCATACTTTTATTGAAGCTCATGCACCTCTGTTTCTAAGCATTGTATGTTTGGGTCCTGCTGTAGAGTGGTGAGGACCTCAAACGATTCTTCCAACATTTTGGTGCAGTCCTTTACTGCACTTCTGATCTCCTCCATCCCCGATGTAATGGCATTGTTCCCTTACCTCTAGAGGAGTTGAAGGCTGCTCTTTCAACTGCAGCTCTGCTATCTGGAGGTCTAGCCATCTCTTCTCGTGCCTCACGCACCCCTGTCGCTAACCTCCGGATGCGTGCCTCTGTTGGTGCTTCTGTTGGGATGGCCAGCTCAGGGACCATCTAGTAGTCTTATTCAATTACCTGTACCATCTGCCTATTCTGAGACATGACCTCGTCGCACTTCAAGCTCAACTACTCCATGTTGATCCTCTATTCACTCAACACCTGCAGCGCGCAGCTCTCCCTAGCCTACAGTTCTACAGTAATCCCATCCTACATAACATAAAGCATCTCCTGCGGGAGCGCAACCATGTTAATCCCTATTCCTTTCAATGCACTGACCGTAGGCTTGTCGGCCTCATTTGTTGTAACCAGCGCCCCTTCTAGTAGCATTATTGTGATGGTTGTATCAGTGTGCAACATTTCCTCAGTTGTGGTTGTTCCTACTGCGAGGCTGGTCGAGAGAGTACCAACCAAAGGAGTGTGCACCTGCAACTCCTGAATCTATGCTCAGAGGGCCCCCAACACAATCTAATTATCCTCCGCAAAGTTTTGGAGGGCCTCTGTGGTGACGTCGTGCATCATCTCTCCTATCTTGTGCAGATCCCCCTCGATGAGGGTGATCAGGTCAATAGACATCTTAGACAATTTTACCTTCTTGCGCAACCCCATCTGCTCTCTCGGGCGTTGGTGCTTCAATAGTGTTGATGTTATCTGTGGGTCCACACCACCCTCCTCTATCTTTGTTTCTATCTCTTTCTCCTGCTTAGGCGAAGGCGACTTCCACCCTCGTGCTCTATTTCTACTGCCTTCTGTGCTTCTGCTGCGGCCTTCTAGTGTTCTGCTGATGTTTGCATAGCATACCATGCTTCATGTGCCTTTGCTACTGATTGTTATTTCCTTCTCTTTTTCGCCAATTGTGCCATGTGCAATTTTGCCTCCTCCTTCTTTCTCTGTGCAATAGACTTTTCCACCGCGAAGATGTCTCGAGCGCGCCATTCGGTGGCCACGTCTCAAGTACGTCGAATATCACATCATCTGTGGCCATATATGGTAGTTCATTCCACTTCTTTGCAAGGTCCCTACGTGCACTAAGGTAGATGTGATGAAAGTCCACTTTAAACTCTGTGAAACTTTGTAGGTTGTTGTAGACAATGGGTGATAATCACAGCTTGCGATTAATCCCCATCCTGATGTTCATCTCCATGAACACCTAGAATATTTTACTATCATGGATGCTGTGCACGTCTTTAGTAGCCCACAATGAAGCATACTTTGCAGCTTCGGGGAGATCCCTTGCACTTGTGGGGAACTGGTTGTCCTCAGACAATTCCCCATCCATCAGCATTATGGACAGCAAAAGCCATGCATAGTGGAAAGTTTCCCTTGTTCCTGTGCCTCGCGGAAATTCTCCAGGGACTCCTTACACAAGAATTCAGGCCAGTTAAACTAGACCCCCTCTATGCATTATTCGGCAAGTGGAACCACTGGCACGGGCACCTCATCCGCGCAGCACTTCCGCATGACCTTACCCGCCAGTATCTGAGTCGCAACTCTGACTGCCTTGTTGTTGATACTAGAGATCACGTAGCCCCTCTTTTTCTTCTCCAGGTTTTTTTTCCTTTTCATGGCCTTCGTGATGGCCAAATCACTGCTTTTACCCTCCAAAATGTCTGTTGGGTCTTCCCCTTTACAAGGGAGTCGAATAATTCTATGGATTACGTGGTCCGTGATGGGGATGGGATCCTCTAGCCATAAACACCCACCATGCACCAGGAAGAGCAGCCGCCTGATGACAAAGATAGTCACTGGGGCACGATGGTCATGCAGCACCCAAAGCATGTTCAACAACCCTGCCTTTTCAACTCCGTGTAACCCCTTGCACGACTCCAACTCTATGACTCCCGCTGTGGTGTTTTGCTTCGGCTTCATGAGCTACGTGGTCGCCAAGTGAGGTAATTTCTCGTGGTCGGTGAGATCCCAATCTTCAAACTTCAAACTGGGCACCCATCCCAGATGCATTCCTTCAAAAATGATATCGTTTAGGAGGAGCGGGGTCTACAGAGATCTCTTGCTCTCATCGAGGTCCTTGGGCACCTTTGCCTTCCCCTTCCACAGAGGGACATACGCAGGCAGCCTGGTTGGAGGGTGCGCAGCCTCGGTTTCTTCCTCCATGTCTTCGTCCTCGTCCTCTTCAATCAGGATGTCCTCGAGATCTTCCTCCTCCTCATCAATTTCCAAATTAACTGCCTTCCCTTTTTCTTCCATGGTCAATTTAGTTCTCAGCGGGTTTCGAGGGAACATGCGCACCAAAATCATGGTCGCTTATCTTTCCTCGATCTCGGTGATTTAGGGATTTCTGCAACAATCTCGATGCTCTCAGTGGCATCTTCTATGGTCATGGCTTGCGCAGCTTATTCAGTGGTCATTTGTGTGATTTCTATGGCTTCTTCAGACACTGCCATCTTGTTCATCCAAAAATCTCTCAATTGTTCAATCAGGTGCTCAAACAACACTCCCCACAAGACAAACAGGTCTCAGTTCGAAATACTCAAGGCACACGATAGCTCAATTTGCAAATGACCAAGTGTTGTTTGTTGGGCAGCCCTTTGCAATTTATAGCGCCTTTTGAATTTGAATTCAACCATTCCCCCCAAATACGGTCCATTAATGCTCCCTTAGCGGTAGATTTTCCTAAATCTTTCCCATAAAGCTCATCTTAAATGCCTGTTGCCCCCTCCATTTGGTATCAAGTCAAGCATCACATCATGAATAGTGACTACAACCATCACTTTTCAGCCAACCCACGTGGCAGCGCAGCCACCCTTGCACGGCCACGGACCTTGTAACACCTTGCTTCTATGCGCAGCCCTTACATCACATAGCTCTTGAGCAGAGTAGTTTATAGTCCCGCTGTTGGAGAGGTAAATCCCCTCTATGGATAGAGGCGATCCCTACTAGCCCAGAACGGGTCTAGCAACAACCAAACAATGCTATCACGCAAGTTCCTAATTGCAAATAAAAGGTAGGTGATGAAGACCTACTTGAGTTCCAACGCTTTCGTCTGTAGAAGAGATGTCGTCCACGTTCCTTTGCCTTGGCCAGTCACAATCCTCCACTATCCTCGTGAATGGACACCTGCACACACAAAGAGAACAACACAAACACGAGCGTGAAATCTAATATATGCAATTATACATCAGTCAGGAAGGATATAATTCAACATCAACCATTTTTAGTACAACAAGAATGGAACCATAATGATAGTCATCTATTATTAATAATCAACAAAGGAGAATACGACCAGCGTCCTGACGTCAAGTCCTCCTTTGGCTGGGTGCTCAGCTACACAAGTCTTGCAAAGCTTGAAGGGATGAGGGACAAGCTCTCTCTCTCTTTAGTAACAAGGTATCCTTACTTAGGTAAAGCCTTATGGACACAAAGAAGGCTCTTGCAACTCCAATTTCTTGATATCTTCCTTTCAGCACAAGTATTGCCACTAGAATCAGAACTAGCTTGCTCAAGCCATGGAGACAAGCTTTTATAGAGAAAAAGGAAGAGATAAGGTCAATCTCAACAATAATGGATTTGGCTTCATCACTTGGAAACTTCCATGGAATGGTGGCGAACTACTTCCCATCCAAGGAGATTCGAAGCCAAACCATCCTCACTTAACTTGGATGCAGTTGGTGAATGAGTTGGATAGAACTTTCGGAGGTTTAATTAGTTCAAAACTTTGCCCAAAAAGGTTGGCGCGATTGCGACTCTGGGACAGAGCGCTAATGGCGCGCCCTTTCAATAGGATTTTCCCCATTGGCGCGGGCATAACACAGTGGACCAGCGCTAATGTAAAAAGGGCTTTTTTTAAGGGCAAAGAGTAGGAGATGTCTTCAGGGCATATGTAGCTCATGTTCAAAGGTGAATGATGCAAGTGGTTTCAAGTCTTGTCACTTCTCACAAGTCCCGGAATGAGTCCTCCAAGATGCAGGAGAGGGGTAACAGGGACGGTGACAAACGGTGACAAATTACTGTGTAACAAGGACTTTCAACAAAGATGGGTTTTAGGGGCAAATGTATTAATTTTCTCTTTCCCTCAAATATTTGGCATTTATGACAAGCAATTACCATCTTATGGATGTCTGGGAAAAGTGTAGGCCAAGAGAAACCAACCTTGAGGATTTTATTAGCAGTTGTTTTCCAATAAAGATGGCCTCCACAATCACCTTCATGGAATACCTGCATAACTTTGTCAGCTTCATCCTTTAAGAAACATCTGAGTAAGACACCTCTAACATATTTCCAATATATTGTACTATAAATAATGCAAAACTTGATTGTTTTTAATTTTAAAAATCTGGCCTTTGTTTTGGATAATCCAGGAGGAGCATTCAAATTAAATAGAACATACAAAATGTCTACATACCCGAAGGAGTTTAGATACACTTCATCTATTGGTAGAGTCGCCAGTTCCTCAAGATCATCCAAAGCGAATACCATGTTGATATCTAATGCATCGAAATTTGGTAAACATCTGAGTAAGACACCTCTAACATATTTCCAATATATTGTACTATAAATAATGCAAAACTTGATTGTTTTTAATTTTAAAAATCTGGCCTTTGTTTTGGATAATCCAGGAGGAGCATTCAAATTAAATAGAACATACAAAATGTCTACATACCCGAAGGAGTTTAGATACACTTCATCTATTGGTAGAGTCGCCAGTTCCTCAAGATCATCCAAAGCGAATACCATGTTGATATCTAATGCATCGAAATTTGGTTCAGTCATCAATTTGGCTAATCCTTGTCCTTTAATCAAATTGGTGGGCTTGATTTCAATGTCATATTCAAGAATGACAACTATCCATTTTCCTCTCTTGCCATCAGGTCCATTTTGTGTGAGAATATCTTTGAAAACTATATTAGGCACATAAGCAATGATATAAGAATGTAAAATGTAAACTCTAAAACCTTTTATTGCTTTAACTAGAGAAAATGCTTGTTTCTCCATAATATTTTACTTCAAAGAAGCATCTCTCAAAGCTTTGCTAAAGAATGCTATTGGTTGTTCATATCCTTCATTATTCTTCTGTAGTAGTACAACAACAATAGTATGTTCATATGCAAAAGAAAAGATAATGAAATCTTTAGTGAAATCTGGGCTGATTAAAACTGGAGCTTGTGTTAATGCAAGTTTGACTAGATCAAAAGATTGTTTGGCCTCAATATTCCATTTAATTTATGTGTCTTTCTTGAGCATGTGGGTTATATTTCTGAGTAGTTAAGCAAGATTTGGTATGAATCTTCTCAAGAAATTGATTTTTCCAATAAAAGATTGAAGTTCTTTCATATTTCTCAGATGACTGATTTTAAGGATACCTCCAATCCTACTGGGATCAATTATGATTCCATCTTTGGAGATAATGTGTCCTAAACGTCTTCCTTCTTCAAGACCAATCAATGTTTTCTTGGGATTTAGTGAGATACCAAACTTTCTGCATTTTAAAAAAGTTCTTCGTAGATGTGCTAGGTGCTCTTCATCAGTATTTGAAAATACAGTGATGTCATCAAGATAAATAACAATGAAATGCCCAATTTCATCTGAAAAAGAAATTTCCATTTCTCTCTAGAAAGTAGCACTAGCATTCATTAGTCCAAAGAGAATTTTCACATACATGAAAATCCCCCAAGGAGTAGTAAAAGTTGTTTTGTCCTGATCATCAGGATGCACCAACACTTGATTATACCCTAAAAAACCATCTAACAAGGAGCCCCCTATAGAACCTACTACCCTTTGCAGTATGTGATCCATTTTTGGTAAGGGATAGTTGTCCTTAAGGGAAACCTTGTTCAAATTCCTAAATTCAATGCAAAATATGATTTTGCCAGTTTTCTTCCTTGTAGGCACAATGTTGGATACCCATTTAGATTATCAAATTGGGACTATGATCTTAGCATCATACATTTTATTGATTTCCTTTTCAACCAAGGGAAATATGACATGATTTATCCTACGCAACTTCTGTTTGAATGGTTTTTGGTCTTCTCTGATTGGAATTTTATGTTGTATAATGCTAGTTTCATAATATTTCAAATCTTCATAGCTCCAAGCAAATACGTCTATGAATTATTTGAACAGAGCTATATACTTTCGTTTAGCTATGATAGGCAGTGATTTTGACAATTTTATAATTTTGAGGTTTTGTTCACTGCATATGTTGCATTCCTCAATGTTTGTTCCAGTTGGTTCCATTTTTGGCTTTCTAGCAACGTCATTAAAGTCAAATAATTCTTCCAAAGGGGCAAGCCCTCTGGGCAAACCATTGTCTTTAAGTTGAAGTACTTTGAATTCTTCTTTTTCTGGGTCTTTATGTATTTCAGTTTCATGTATAGTTTTATTTACAAAATGTTTTCCATTAGAAATAGTAGGTTTTTCTATATTGATATGTACAACAGTTTGACTATCTAATTCATATTCTAGATCTATGTTGTTATCCTCAAATTCATTCTTTGACTGTAGAAAAATCTCAATCTGCTTGTCACTTCCGAAAACTTGCCAATATCTCATGTTATTAGGCACTACAGGACGGTGCTTCACTTCAACTGTGTATTGTTTATTTGGATGAGGTAATTTGTAGGTGTTGGCTGAAAAAGCTAAACCATTGGCTAGGGCATTCTAGAGCCTAGGGATAACAACAAGGCCATACTCAAATGTTTTGAGAAAATCAATCACAACATTTTGGTATTCTCTCAATCTAGGATGTTTTGCAAAGTACTGACCTTTAATTTGTTTGATGATGAGTTCAGAGTCTCCCTATACATAAATTCTTTTAGCACCTACCTTTTTAAGCAATTTCAAGCCTAAGAGTAATGCCTCATATTCTGCTATGTTGTTTGTGCATAGAAAATTCAATTTGTAAGAATGGACTTCAACCTTATTAGTTTTTGAATTATACAACTAGACTCGTGCTCCTGCTCCTACCTCTGTTTTACCACATGAGCCATCAAAAGTCATATTCCAGATAGGTTCTATTTCAAGGTCTTATTGGATAATGGGTGTTTGGGTGTCAAGTCCCTTATTAAGATCATTTTCTGGCTAAGTGTTCGGTGTATCGATGTCTCCATCGTTGTCTGGCATTTCTTGGCTACTCACCATATATCTCATTAAGGTTTCTCTATACAGTCCTTGGTTGGCCAAATACTGGTGTTGTGGCATACGTCATATCCATTTGAAGTGTTCCTTGTAACTTATCCATTTGAGATCTTGATAATAGCATACCATACTTAGGTGGAATGTCTGCCACTACTATGTCCATGACTAAAATTTTTGCTGGACTCTGGGCTAATGTGACACAGAGGTCCTTAACAAGACCTAGACACCTAACATTGTTGGAGTCAAAAGAGTATAAATCTTTGTATGGTCTAGGGATTTCAAGTCCAAGTTTTTCCATAACAATATTTGGCATGAGATTATGTGACACACCTGAATCTAACATAGAATTATGGAGGATTTTTCATGAATATTAAGGGTGACATAAAATGGAGGAACACCTCCTTCTTGAGGTTTGCCATCAAATTCTAGTCCAAATAGAAGTTCAGGATGGTCATCATTCAAGCTTATTGTATCAGTGTTTTCTTCTATGTTGAGTACCTTTAGGACTTGAGACCTATACATATTCTTGTTTATCAGTTCAGTCAGAGGGATAGAAATTTTGAGTTTAGCAAGTTCATTCTCAATACTCAATGGTGTTTGAATTTTAAGTATATTTGAGAAATCATCTCTTTCAACCACTTCTTTGGTGAAAAGTTCAATTTGTTGGCTCATACTAGGGATATTAGTTTGGGTAGTTTTAGTAGAAGCATCATTGATTTTCCTAGTAACATTATCTATGTTCTTCTTTTTTGAACTATTTACATTTTTCTTAGAACTTTCAGTTGTTTCCTTGAGATCAAGTTCAACAGTGTTCTTAGCAGGGAAATCAACATTCTTTTTGTTTGAGTTATCAATTTTTTTCTTACTCCTAAGATTATATTGTCTGTGGACTTCTAATATGGCATTCTCAAACCCATGTTTATAGTCATTAGATTCTTCATATTCCAGTTCTGTTTGGGTTAATAAAAACAATTCATGCTCCTCTTGTGTAAGAAAAACAGAGTTATCTTCATTTGTTCCCATTAAATTAATTTGATTTTCCTCAACTTCTTCAACTACACTTACATCTTCATTAGCATAATTTTCTTGAAATGGTGGCCTAATTTGTTGATTTGGGCCTATTTGATCTCTTTTTCTGATTTGTGGAGTGTTTCTTCTAGGGTTTGGATTTCGGTTCTGTTGGACATGTGGGTTCTCCATAGGAAAATTCCTATCATTTATATTTATTCTCTCCATCATTATTTCTGTAGTCCTTACTAAGGAATCAAATTTGGCTTCTACCGCAGAAGTTGATGTTTCTTCTCTAAAAGTCACTTTTCTTTCAGTTCTCATCCTGGCTCTTTTAGCTTGTAAATTGGCCTCTACACTCACATCATCTCTTTGCATTGCTTCTAATGTTGGATAATTTCTTTCCCTGAGCTGGTAGGACATATCTGTATCAAAGCCATATGGGAATTTTATCAAGGCTAAGTCGTGAGGTGGTTTAAGATTTACAGGTATTGCATTGTAGGTGTTGTTAAATCTAGCACAATAGTCCTGTACACTTTCACCTACCTCCCTTTTAATATTTTCATATTCTGATAGAATCTGTAAAGGATTATTCTTGACTTCCCATCTATTAAGAAAGGTTTGGTGGAATGCAGGGAGATCATTTATGCTCTTTGCTAGCGAAGATTTAAACCATTTCTGAACTTCTCCTCCTAAACTTTGAGAAAACATTATGATATTAACACTTTCGTCATCTACCTCTTGCAGGTAAAAACAATCATTCATTTTATCCACATGTTGTTGGGCTGTTAAAGGACTTGTCCGACCAAATAGTGTGATTTTAGACTGATAGTCTTGTGGCATATTAGCTAGTGGTGCTGGTAACACCAAAGGAGCATACCTAACAACCATGATTGGTGGTGGTGGAGGCCCACTTGAAGGAAGTCGAACAATGGATGGGGGAAGTTGAATAGTAGATAAGGTTGGACTAGTACTAGGTGGAAATGGGAGTAAAGGAATTTTAGCAACCTTATCTTGAAGGATGAAAGAAGGGGTAGGAATTAGGGAGGCAGTAGGACTTGGTGACTGAATATGTGTAGGTTGAGATGTGAAGGAAGAAGCTTCTATGTTTAAGGCAGTAAATTCTACTGAATGTTGGAGATAAGCATCATCGATTTTGGAGGTGAGATCTGTCACTAGATCTTGTAGAGTATCAAAATGTTGTAAGAGATGAAGATCTGATTCAATTTGTGAAGAAAGTTCTCTTATTGGGCTCTTTGGTAAGATTGATGGATCCAAGATAATATGATCTTTTCAATTCTCTGATTTAGTCCTGAATAGGCCATGTTCAAAGTGTAAATCAAACTAGATATCTTGAAAGGTAACAAAGTTTTCAGGAAGTGAGTTGGCTCTGTGAAGAAATCTATTGATTGTCTAACTCTCAGTTCTGGGAGTTTTCCTTAAGATCAATTTAGGATTGTCCACTATGGTAAGAGTATTTGGATTTGGATGGGATCTAGTAGAGATTGTTTTGGGAGCCATAATTTCAGATCTAAAACACAAAAAATTGAATATACACAAAAATAGAAAAGAAACCAATCTTAAGAAAAATATTATCATACAAATCTTTTAACTAGGTACTTTGAATTCGGATCGAAATAACAAATTTTCAATAGTTCCTCAGTATGGTTGCCACTATGTTATCATTCTATGATTTTGAAGATTGGCAAGAAAAAGCCACAAAAGATACATCAAACTGCTTAGGAGTTTAGGATCTAGCCCTCCCAGACTTAAAGAGGGCTCTCTCTGTATATTTAGGATTTAGCTTTATTTCCAATGCTTTAATGTGTTAGGCTAGATAAAATAATGAAAGAAATGTATCACTTGATTGCTTGGTTGTTTAGTTGGGGTAGGTCATATTTGGATCATTTCCATTGGGCTATGGATTCAAAGGTTGGGTGGTAACATCAATTTTCCAGAGAATTTGCAAGGCAAGCTACCTATATTTACTGGATCTAAAAGCTGAATGAAAAATGAGATGATAGAATAATGATATCAATAATGATTAAAAAGAAATTAAGTATTTCTTAATCATACATTAGAGGAAAACATTTAGATTGTAAACACATATAGAAATAAGGTACTCCAACAACATATCTTAATCTATAATTTTTGCTTTACAATAAGACTTAATGGTGCACAATGAATAAATAGCAATACATTCAATCAAAGAAAGGAAGACATCACTAGGTTAACACAGTTCAAGTATCTTGCAAATGATCCTTTTTATTGATGCTCCAACTGGAAATTACAATGCTCCAAACAGAAAAGATAGTTTCAAATGACTCAAGTCCAACCCCTAATACTTCCAATGCATGAACTATTTAACAAAAACCTACAACGATTGCCTTATACACTTGGCAATTTGTTGTTAATTACACTGAAAGAAAATTCACTAGCGTAACCACGAAGTGGCCACGATGATAAAACTGGGACATATGGTCCTCTTTTTTAGGGATGTTGTTGTTTAGAAATTAATTTCATTGTAGTGGCTCTACTAACATGGCTAGTGCTAACTCAGATCTACGTTGCCACTTCAATAATCCTTGTCTTGCTCCTCTTGATAATAACACAGGTCACTCCATGCTTCTTCATCTGTAATCTTGATCTTAATTAACCTCCTGTATATTTCATCAGCTCCAGGTTTGACCACAAAAACATGTTTCATCTCATGCTCGATGTAAACCGGATTTTAATGTTGGAGAGATTCACAACATCTAGGGCTATGCCTTGGAGCCTCTTGACATAATCTTCTCTGGTCGTGAGCTTATCATTGATAACAAACAGAGAAGGGAGACCTTTCTAAGTTAAGGGCTCAATTGTATTAAAAAACATGTTCATTGTGAGCTCTAAACTTTGACATTTTTCTTCTAGCTATACATTCAGGTTCTTCTTAGTTAACACCTTTTTACCTGAAGAATAGTTTCTATTTTGTTTGCTACTCCCAGCTCTTCTAGCTCAGACCTGTTCCTTGAATTGAGAAATTTGATTATCCTGTTGGTTGTTGCTGGCATGTCTCCCAGTTCTAGATTAGTAGCTGAAATAGATTCTTTAGCTTTTTCAACTAACTCCTTCTGTTCAAAAATAATTTGTATGCTGGGCCAGATTTCATTCATGCCATTGATGATGTTGTGCCAAATGATCTCCTTCACCCTTCCTAGAGTGTTACCAATGGATAATTTCTTTTCATATTTTTGCAATCTTTCAATTAAGGTTCATGCCCTCTACATCTCTACTGAATGGTCACTTTCAAATGTTTTGATTTGGTCCTGCAGAACACTAACTTGGGTTTCTAATATTTTCATTTCTTCACTTTGAAGATTCATGCCTTCCATGGACCTAGCTAGTTGTTCTATACTGCTTCTTGTCCCTACAGCAGTAGTTGTTGGAGTAGATGTAGGAATTGTTGTAAGAGGAAGAGCATCCATAGTGGTGCTAGCTGTCTACGCTGTCTTTTCCTTCTCTTGTATCATTTTATCCATCTTTGTTTCCTTTTGTTTAATTTGGAGAGATTGCTCTATTATTAACTTCATCATTTAGGCCTTCTGACTATCTGTTTCCTCTATCTCTTTGGTCAATGGATCATGTGTAGTGGGCATTTTGAGCTGCTTCTTCAAATCTGCTATATCCATTTCCTTTTTCTTAATTATCACTTTTGTTGCTTTTACATCTTATGGATTGTTTGGTTAATTTAGTGATGTCTAAATTGCAACTTTTAAATGTCAACCCGGGGCTCGTAAGCTGATGAAGTGAGGTGTACTGTATGTACTTAGGCAACTATTTCTTGAGCTTTTGTCGTTTTTAACTTTTTAGGGTTGTTTTTAAGTATATCTCTCCTACTGTGATGTGATGGAAATGAAATAAAGCAAGTGAAGTGTGTGAGATTGTGATGAGCTTTTTATAACTTAAAAGTATTCTACAAGAAAGTTTGAACAACAACTGAAATGAAATCAACTCTTAAAGGAAAATAAAGGCATAAAATAAAAGACTAATGACATTGGCCCAATATCTCTGCTGCTGCAAGAAAATGAAGATGAAATCTATGTCAAATAAAAAAACTAAGCAATGTGAAACTAAAGTAAATCTACATAAAAGAAAGACTAGTCACAAATACTTTAACTTCTTCTTAACCTCTTGTCTTTTAACTGAATATATCATGTGAGAGACAATTAAAAATAAGCGAAGCAATTGTGAGTTCTTAAACAACTAAACCAAGCTGTGCTAAGTGATATTTTGGTCCTCAATGAAGATATTAAATTATGAAGAAGGAACCATCAATAGATAAACAACTTGATGTCTAAAAGTAGAAAGCAACTATGCAAATTAACTAAATGATAGTAAGGAAATAAAGGCTGCAAAACAAGGAATGTCAACAACATAGACAAGATGATCACAAGTGTCACTAGTTGTGAAAAAGAAAAGAAAGAAACTATCCCGGGCACACCTAAGAAACCTGCATAACACACTGATCAGTCATGGAAAAGTGCAGAAATATAAATAGGCAGAATTCAAAGTTTATATACAGCTATTATACATGATCAAAACACAGTAATCAAAGACATTATGTACAGCTATTATACATGAAATAAGAAAAAGAAATGCATAAATTAAAGAGTACTATACAGGCCTTCAGTAAATAGGGGCCCTCTGCCTACTCCAGCCGATTCAATGATCAATTACACGCTCAAATGGAAAACAGTCTTCTCATATATTATGCATAAAATAGAGAATACACTGGGAGTTCAAAATTACATATCAACAGCTAACAACTAACTATCCAGTGTTCAAAGATACTTTACTTATAACAGAGGAAAGCAAACTAACTTAATGAAAACTAAGCTATTCGAGCAGCTGTGTAAAAACACGTAGTCTTGCTGCGTCCTCGGATTTAGGCAACGGTCGTTGTGGGCATTCAATCCGCTATTAGATTCATGTTTCCCACTATCTTCGTGGCTAAGGAGGATGCCACCTGTTCTTCATGTGCTCTAAAACAGAACACGCATAGCCGTGCCACCGCCAATAACTTCTGTTGACCGTAGTTGCCTCCTCGTTGACCATGGGTTTTGATGACTGGTTTGGGTGAGCTGGAAGGACATACACCATGTCCTTGGTTCCACAAACTTGCCCATGTCGCTCTTCTTCCCGGAGAACACCTGGAACATATCATTTAATAAAAAAGCTGCAGAATCCGGGGTTGGCTGCGGAAACCGGGATCAGCTGCGGAAACCCTATGTGAGCTGCGGAAACGCAGCACTTTGAACCAAAATTCTAAACCAAACACAGTCATTAGCATAATTAGCAAACCATGTAAAAAGTCCTAAAATACAATTATTTGAGCAATTTGATGGAGGGAATGAGTGGCAAAAGAAGGAAATGAATAGGAAAAGGAGGCTGAGAGGATGTATAAAGAAGTGTAGGTTTGAGGCTCAACACTCCTACTTGGAGGTATGGCTGCATGTGATCCCTCAGCTAGAGGTCTCTGCATGAGTAGATGTCTCTACTCGATCTCCTCTAAGCTTCCCCTCCTGTGGCTACTCCATAACCTCCTGAAGCTGCTGCACCAATTGTGGCTCCTCCACAATCATCTGAGACTTCTTCTGGCTCTGCATGTTGAGAGGTAATTTACTCTCCCTCTCAACCACCAAGTATCTAACATTTGCCTTGCTTCTCAAGGCTTTGCATGCATCTTGTACCTCAAGTGCATAAAAGTTCTTGGCTAGCACACCAATCTATTTTCACTTTCCCGCCGTCACAAAATTTTCTAGAAAAAAAGCTAATTTTAAATCAGCAATATCTCCCTCATCCAAACTCCGATTCAGCCGATTTTTTTTTTTGATTTTGGGTATTTTTCCACAAGGAATCCAAATCTGCTATTTATTTCTGAAAATTTTGTACAGAAATTTTCAGATCTTCTCTGCAAACTCTCGGCCCAAAAGTCAAAACATTGACATCTCCTCTTAGTGTATTCTTCTCTCCTTGATCACCTGTGCTCCGATACCATGTAGAATTTTGTAGATTTTTTCTACAAATCAGCTAGCTCTGATACCATGTAGAATTTTGTAGAATTTTTCTACAAATCAGCTAGCTCAGATACCATGTAGAACTTTTTCTACAAATCAACTAGCTTTAATACCATGTAGAAATTTCTCACCTGTAGATCAACCTGGTAATGTAATTTTCTAAAGCAAAACACTTGATCTACTTCTACAAACAATTTAGCAGAAGCTTAATCAACCATGAGCAACATCAATAAGAACACATATAAATGATAAAAAGGAACCAATCACACATAACATAGAAGAATTTACCCAGGGAAAGCACTTGCCTAAAACCCCATCTATGTATTATCATACAAGTGGAAATATAGTCTAGATTACATAAAGCCTTAGCTCGGAAGCTATCCAGCTCTCAGTACAATCCCTTTGCTACTCATAAACAGTCAAAGGCTTCTCACAAACCTTATCCTCTGCCCTCCAAGCCTCCTATTTCTATGCACAGTTTTTCCTAGGTCCTCTAGCTGCAACCTGTGTGATTCTCACCTCACACACAACACTGACCTCTAAAATAACTGCACAAACCTAAAGAAGATAAATCCTCATCATGGATGAGCTTCCTTTATAGGAAAAATATTCATCCAACTAATAGTACACTATCCCTTCTCTGATCTCAACTGGGTCTCTGTCAGAACTAACATGCATCAATTATCTATGAGAAAATACTCAGTTATCTGAAATAATAGTTGTCTCATGCATGCAAGCATTAACAAACTATATCTCATTATTTTAACAACTTTTTAAAATAATCTAACTGGACTTGACTAAGATAAACTAAGTCAACTGATTCTCTCATTATAGAACTAAACCTTATCTCCTTTAATCAAGGGATAAATTCCTAAATCAAGGGAGAAAATAATTGCATGATCTCACAAAGACTTCAAATTTAATGTTCCATAATTAATTAACTCATGGAGATTAATTAATTAATATTTAAAATGTTGTTAAGACCAAATCCGTTTTTACTTCTTATAGTTAGACCAAGGACTGCTAAAAATAGGAAGGGACCTAGAAATTCTATTTTTAGAAGATTCTATTTTTAGCAGTTTCACCTCTCACCCAAGGTGGCCAAAATGCTCATTGGCCAAACTACTATTTTTTAGAAGTGCTATTTTTAGGAGTTCTATTTTTAGCACTTTCTAAATTTAGCATTTCTTGTTGCACACTTTTCAACACTTTTGATTTCATGAATAGTGTGTGTTTGGTGAATAAGTTCAATTGCCTCGTTTTAATTGCTTATATTCTTATTGTGTTATTACTTTCCGGAGAAGACAAGTGAAATATTCTTATTATTAGTTTCTCATTCTATTATATGAACACTTAAACTGATAACATTGAGATATTTGCAATCTTGTCCATTAGCAAAACTCTATGTTGTTAATCCAATGATGCGGGGTCTCTTTGAGAAGTGTCAATTTATGCAATGGATTGACTTCCTTTTCAATATTTGCTTGTATTTTTTCAATTGAATTTAAAATTAGTCACCTATAAAGGAAAAAGTCTCATTGAAGAGTGGAAACAATATTTTCTTCATAAACAATTAGAGGAACGTTTAATAATATTGATTGAGTGAAATAATATATTGTATGCCTAGTAAAACATTTCTTTGATTTACAATCCAATGAGTGAGATCTTCGTAGAATTCTTAGTCTTTCATTCAATTGATTTGATTTTGAAAGAGTAATCTTATGTTTTTCGAGAGGAAAAAACCATAGACGTTAATTCCTTCTCACATCGCATGTTTATTCACACAAAATTACTAGAGCCCTACTACAAGATTACCATTTGTTTCCATATATGGAAATGTTCTCTCTCGCCATGCTTCAAATTAAGCACTTTTCAATGGTACTTCAAATAAGTTGGGTGAAACTTACTTGTTATATGCCTACACATGGTGTGTATGCATATACAAATCGGAAAGGACACGATGAAATGAAAGAGAACAATAGACAACATAAAGGTTATTTTAAAGATCAAGAACCACAGTGTATGAGTCAAGAAACAACAACAAAAGAGAAAATAAAATTAAGGTTGACTACTCATGTTAACCTTTTCTTTTTTTCTTTTTGTTTTTGCTCCTTTTGCCAACCATTGGGATTTGGTTCAACTATAACTAATGTCAATTCTTGTCCCATATTAGGGGCATCCTTGTGAGAGTCAAAGCTCTCAGAGATGTGTGTTCTTTTTGTGGCCCTAATTCCATATAATGTCAAAGAGTCCTCAGGATCCATATTTTTCTATTGAATGGTGACAATTTTTGGTTGAATCATAGCATCTCCATTCAGAGTATCTCCTTGTTGAGCCATGTCATTCATTTCTTATTTTTCAATTTGAATTTCTTTATTATATTCATATTCATCCTTAGAAGGATGACTCTTTGTGTACTACCATCCTTTGGGTCTATTTGACTACCTCTTCTTCTTCTTAGGATTCTTCTTTGCTTATGGACATGAATTCTATAAATGTCTTGTCTTAAAACATACACGACATCAAAATGTCATGTTCTCATCATCTATAACTTGTGACCAGTGGAATTTATTGTGTTTCAAATTTATATGATCCAGAAGCCATTTGCTAAGATCAATCTCCACACGTATTCTATAAGATGTGAAGATACCATTTTTCGTTCTTTTCAAGTCAGTTTTTTAAATTTTCCCAAAGAGTTTCCTATATCTACAAGGACTTTTTGATGTCATAAAGAAAGGGGGAGCTTCAGAAGCATCACCAAAACCAGCATGGTAGATACCACCATAGTGTTTCCATTAAAACTAGCGAACCATGGAGTGATGAATAGCTCGACTCTACCCCAAAACCAAGGCCTTGCATTAAGAGCATAATCCAGATCCTTTTGTGTTTGAAATTGGACCATGAAAAATACCTTTGAGCATAGGAATATGTACAGTCCAAGCTCCATGTATCCACATATAATTGCTTTAAATTGTAAAACAAAGAAAAGGGAAGTTACCTCAGGAAGATTTACTTCCATAATTAGAGTTTTATCCATTTTTTTTACAATGTAAGAGCCTGGAGTATTTTGAATTTGATCCACTGAGTTTGGAACCTACCCTTGGAAAACAACATTAAAATATGGAGAACTTCCATTCACTATTTTTACACCAAGAGCACTACCATGAAGCCTTATATTCAAGATGATGGTTCAATATTTAGAGATATTGTAGTCTTTGAAGTGGGAAAAATCAAGTAAAACCTTCCCTTCGAATTGCAGGCATCGAAAATAAAAAGGAATACCCCACTTATCTTCGATAGCATGTTTGAGAGAGAATATGGAGGTCAATTTTTTTACCCAAATAATATTTGATTTCTCACAGATATTCCTAACAAATATTTGAAAAATGTAACTTTGTTCCCATGCAGATTAGGAGGGTGGAGGAATGCCACATGAAACATGCAGCCCAGCAAAATCTAATTGCAAGACCTGTGAAAGCCCCAAAAACTTTGGGGTCGGAGGAACAGAGTGTACTCCTCATAAAAATAAATCCTATGAGCCAAATACACAGTTTTGGAAAGGAGAAAATGAGAAAATGTAATACTAGAAATGGTTATCTTCCATTCCGACACCAACAAGGTAGGGATATAAGTCTCTCATGTATGGTGAAGAGAGTGGGATATGTATGGACACCAACATGGATCTAATATATTATGAGAGTGGATCTAATATTTTCTTAAAATAATTTTTTTCAAAGTCATAAATGGTCAAGTTATGGCTTCGGAAGTTAATGACTCAATAGTCGTTAATATACTCACCATAAATCTTGGCCTTTGATTTATAAATATGCCCTATTATCCCACATGGAATTTGGAAGGGAATTTGTAATGTAAACTTTTGGTCACCAACTCAATTCCCAATCATCATGCCAATTCATTGTCGAATCATCCATGTCCAACCGATACCTTGTAAGTGTCACCTAAATATAAAGTGACTAAATAAATAGTGCAATGTAAGAGGAAGGTAATGGAATGAAGTGAATAACTTAGAGTAATGCGGGAGAAGTAATGAGGAAGGTAATGCAGTGAAGTGAAGAATTTAGAGTAATGTGGGACTTCTAAGTGTCACCTAAAGATAAAGTGACTAAATAAATAGTGCAATGTAAGAGGAAGGAAATGGAGTGCAGTGAAGAGTTTAGAGTAATGTGGGAGAAGTAATGTAGTAAAGTCAAGTAAGGTCCACAACTCACATAGAAAGTAATGGAGTGAAGTGAATAATTTAGAGCAATGTGGGAGAATCGATGGAGTGAGGTGAAGTGAGGTACACAACCCACATAGAAAGTAGAAGAATTTATGAAAGTAATGGAGTGAAGTGAAGAATTTAGAGTAATGTGGGTGAATTAATGGAATTAAGTGAAGCGAGTTCTAAAACCTGCATAGCAGTAAAATGGCGAAGTATAAGAGGGGTCTAATTTGTAGGTTGTTGAAATGTGGGTGAAAATAGTAGGTTATGGAATGGGGAGCGTGAGATGAATTTACTGAAATGAACAACTCACAATCCATATCAGTAAAAATGACTAAGTTCTAGTAAAAATAACAACCCAAACAAGTGGGTGAACAACTCACAACCCACATGGATAAAAAAATACTAATTTCTAGTGAAAAAAACAACCCAAACAAGTGGGTGAAAAGGGAACCTACAATTGACATGAAACAAAAGGGCTAGGTAAAAATAGTTAAGTAATGAGAGGAGAAGGAGAAAGAATAATTCCAAATCGAAATAATCACATAGTCAAAATTATAAAAAATGGATGAGAAAATGGATAATGAGAATAATAATAATAATAATAAATGGAAAATTGATAATAAAAAAAATTAAGAAAAAGATAAAATAAATAAATTGAGGAACATAGAATAAAGAGTATAAGGCTAAGTTAATTCCATGAGTTCTTGGACCAAATTGGCAATATCTCAAGCATATGACCTTCATTTTTTATTCCATAAAGTGTTGGATGAAGTTGACACATAGGAATATCCAATTATAGTTATTACACCATATTTCATCCATTTTTAGTAATATTTTATAAGGATAAACAATCACTATTAGCCTTGTATGAGGAAGCACTATAACATTGAATTTGACTCTGGCTTATTAAGGACTTATTGGGTCTTCATGATAAAAAAGTGAAGGTAATCTATCACTTTCAATATTTTAAAATTTGGTCTCAATCTAAAAGGATATAGATTCGTGTACGAACCAAAATCAATCTAATTAATGTGTGACATGAAAACACATCAACATTCAACTCTAACTATGGTATAATGGCCCATTGTGGATTGCTAAGAACACCAAAATCAGACCAGTTGTCATATCCATTGGGATATGGAGTCATCCCAAACCATTGCATGGATATAATAAATCATTATTAGGAAAAACTTTACAATTTGACATATATGAGAAAATAAAAATATACCTATCCTAACCTACATGGAAACAAAGGGCCACTTTCAAGTATAAGTATACTTAAAATGTAACCAACTAATCTACTTGCTCCTAGTTATGTTTGAAAGTCAAGTAGGAGCAGTGATGGTTGATGATGGGGATGCAAGGGAAGAGTATGAGGGAGAGTTGGCTTAGGATAGGGCCCCTTCCCCATGCCTTGTGGACTAGTCTCCTTCCTTGGTTTCTCTAGACCTTTAGATAATGAGAACCATGGAAGAGATGGAAGGAATGGGGTAGTAGGGGAATGATAACCACAATGAAACCATCACCTTCATGAATGATCTGCAAAAAAACAAATGGGACATCCTCGATCGCTTGGGTTCCATTAGAAGGAATCAACAACACATAAATGATTTCCTAAATTAGATGGACGAGTGTCTACCTCACATGGAATTTCATGTTCATGGCAATCCTCACCCTCTAGATGCACCAGGTGTTGGTCATGCTCCAAAATTCCCTCATTTTCCTTGATGAATATTGGTTTCCTTCTCATTCTCTCTGTATTTTGGGGCTTATGGTCTTGTGCTTTTTAGCTGCTTGGAAAAGAGTGGCGGACTGCTCTTAGTTTTTGTTTTTCTCTCCTAGCCAACAAATCCAGTTAGAGTGAGGTTGGGAGAGCTGGGATAATCATGTCTATCTTTCGTAAAATTTTGAATAATTAATAGAATGTTTTTTATCAAAAAAAAACCTCTTCTTATTTAGACTCTACTATAGACCAAAAATCAATAGCTTGAAAGTTTAATGCAATATCACTTTTGTTCATCCCATATTGACATCCTTCTTATGTATTTATACAAACTAGTTGTGGCCATTGAGAATACACTTTTAACATCTTCCCCATCTTCATGTGCATATGGTGAAGGTTCATCAAATCTATCGTAAAAATCATTGTTAACATTACTCTCAAAATGAACATATGAGATATCAAAATTTCCCTCCTATAGAGGATGTCATAAATTGAGTCATTTGTGATTTGAGACATTATGGTTTTGATTTTTAGCTTCAGGAGCATAATTAAATGTAGATAGGTTTTCACATATTTCATAATATTTCTATTCTAAATCCCTTTCTTGATTTCTTGAATATGTTCTTCAATGACTTGATCTTGCT
The DNA here is from genome assembly GCA_000404065.3 of Pinus taeda. NCBI lineage: Eukaryota > Viridiplantae > Streptophyta > Pinopsida > Pinales > Pinaceae > Pinus > Pinus taeda. The sequence continues at coordinate 115,829 of APFE030395300.1, forward strand.
ACATTAACTCTTTCCAACTACACTTTCCCTTTTACTTCAAGAAAAATATTAGATACACGAGAAACGGATATTCATAGTAACTAAAAATTGATGAATTCATTTGTAAAATTTCTTGAGGAATCTCATTAAATACTGTCATATATCTAATAGTGAAAATTTTAATTTCCTCTTCCTCATTCATCTATATTTCAACCAATTTCAAGTAAAGAGAATATGGGTTTTTCCTTGAGAAGTATTTTTTAACAAACAGATTTTCTAATACATCCCAACTAGTGATGCTTTTAGGAAGTAATGAAATAAACCATTCACAAGAATTTCCTTGTAGAGCTTGGATGAACAATCAACCAACAACATCATCTCTAATGATGTTGCAAATATTAGATGCACAATATAACTTAACCAAATGCTTTTCTAAATCCTTTGAAATTTCTCCATGGGAATAGTTGACAAGGGATTAACTTAACCTTATGAATTGGGAGTGTTGCCACTTCTTGAGATAGCCTCTGGGTTGATAGGAGACCAACGCCTAGGAGATATTAGTTATTGTTTTCAAATTTATCCTAAAGACTTATAGCACCATAGTTTTTACATGTAATTCAAATAAGGTTGATTCAGAACCATTCATAAAGATACAATGTATGAACCAACGTACACGTATGAATGCATAGGAAATGATCCTCGATCAGTGGTTACCAAATCAAATTCAGAGCTTGCAGCAAATCGGTTATTAAGACAAATGTAATGGTAGAAGATAGTAGAGGAGAAATCCATCATACAAAGCTTAAACTTTGAGAATTTTATATATCTGAATTTAAAGAGAAACGAGAGAAAGGGAAAGTTTATAATATGCTAATATATATGGAGCACTTTATAAAGACTTAATTTCCACATCAATACCAGAATTATCCATCAATAACTCGATTGAAATGAATCTTATACATGCATTTTCCATCAATAACTTGATAGAATTGAATTTGTATCTAATAAGATATATGTCTATCAGTTACATGACATGAAAACTGAGAAGAATATTTAACATATATGAAAACACAAAGGGAGATCAACATAGTGCAATCCAATAACTTGGAATCACTAGAAATCTTGTATTAATCTTCTGAGAAACATACACACATTGAGATTCATAACATTGTCTTCATGAAAACAAGAAAATGACATTTCCAAGAGTTCTTTACAAAAGTTCTGAAACTTGTGTAAGTGTTTCTTCTCTCTATTTATAAGGAGAGGGGAGCTTTGAATAGTAGTTACAAAATATATCAGCTAAGCTCCAACTGTCTGATCAACTAGATGTCTCAGCATGCAATGTTTCTGCTACTCAAAATTATTACAACATGTTTGATTGCCTCTTTAAAATGCAACAAAGTACAAAATGAAAAAACATGGGAAAACTAAATGATGACCATAGAAAAATATCTCCATGCTAATTACTGTGATTGCCTCTCATCAGGCCATGCCTTCATCGTGATGTTACTCCTCTATTACTCGGCAAGTTCACCTATCATTTTCGCCTTAACTACTTGAATTCCCCACTTTCTGGAGTTGGGAGTGATAAATTGTCGATTTCTTGTCACAATGCAGAAATAGAGATCGACCTGGCAGTGTTTTGCTGCTGAACTGCGTGGAGCTCCATCCTAAAAAAATAATTCTCAGTGACTTGCACACTGCTTCCTGAGTCCCATACCTCCATTTATCTCATTGAAGATGTGCGTTAGAGAACAGAGATGGCTTGTATCACTTCAAGTTAGACCCAACACTCTTTCCTGCAAATCATGTTCCTTACTACCTTGACCCAATGATCTTTAACAATCACCATTACTCCTGAGACCAAATCCTTTTGTCTCACATTCAATCTTGCAGTTTCTAACATATACAGCTTTAACTCTTTGTACTATGCTTATCGGAGAAATTCCATATCACAATCTTCACAAGGATGCAGTACTCTAATCTTCTGATTACTGACCTCCGATATGATGAGCTCCTTCCGCTTAGCCCTTCTCACATTTCTTACCATAGAATCGAGGGTCATGACCCACCGCTTAGCCTTGAGGTGCTAGAGCATTTTTTATCTTGTTGGGAGCTATTTTTCCTTTGTTAAGTGCTTAACAACCTTGGTTCTTTGAATCTTTGTGACCGCGGTGCCAACCCAGTATCGGAGCCCCCTTATCGGAACTTTTTCAAGTATCAAGTGTTACAAAGTGCCAACATCCTTAACCTCTGATACGCTGACCTTTGATATGGCATCATTGCTCCAAGTGGCACCTCATAAGTGGTGACATCTGTCACCTAGATTTTTCCCCTAGGCCCCCTAAAAATGCCAAAATTGTCTGCCACTTGTCCTGCTAGAGGAGAGAGAAAAGGGCCCACCCACCTTTGGTTTTGCGATGAAATCATTTGTTAATCCTTTATCGGCATTCTCGACATTTTTTAACACTATCGATGCTTCACCCATATCACAACCTTTTAAAGGTTGTCCTCTTAAGAAGTTTTGATTCTCCATTTCGCCAACCTTTCGATGTGCCGATGCTCAGATATTCAAGACCTCCAATATGCCTGACCTTCGATATGTGATCGCCTGTATGATTGATGCTTTGATGTTGTGATCACTGATATGACTAATGCTCTGATTTTTCGATCGTCAATATATTTGGACCTCTGATATGAAATATCCAATATATCGGACCTCCGATATTCCTTCCTAAGGCTTCAATCCTTGAACTTTAGTAGACCATATATTTTGATCCAAGAGTCCATTTTTGGACTTCCACATATCGTTAAAAAGTTTGTTTAGAGCACTTTCCAATGGAGAGAGCTTGATTTAGGCTTTGAGTCCTTCTACTACTTGGAAAATGACTCCAAGATTCTCTACTATTTTTCATTCTTTTGACCTCATTTGGCACCATTCTAACAGTTTTGCAGTAAATGATAATATTGGCTACAATTGGGGACAGTGCCTTGCTAGCAAGGTGCTGAGAACATGCAGACTAGTGGCCTTCACCATTGGGCCAAAAGTCAAAAATATAATGAACTTGTAAAAATAGAAAGCCTCCGTGGAACTGTATTTGCTGGGAGTCCTTTTCTCATAATACTAAAATGTAGAACTACAAACTCTAAAAACTGGAAATTAAACACTCACAAAGTGAGCTTATTTATATACATCTCCTACTTATACATAGGCCTTAATTCACCCAAGTGAGGTCAACTTTCCAATGATACCAGCCCAACATCTAAGTACTAGACCTTATGCCATTGTTCTCTTAAAAGTCAACAACTAAAACAAGCATGCATCACTACCCCCAAACTGATATTTGATGCTCAGCTCTTTTAATCTCCTCGATGAACCCCATAATTGAGATTGGCTACTAACCAAATAAAGATTCCATATAGTCAGCTATTGGATCATGGAATTGATGAGAAAAATTTATGGTTGTCTCCCTTTCTTGAATAGTTTCCAAGGAGGAATATTTTTGTAACAAGCAACCACAACCATTGCTTGGCTCTTCAACTATGGACTCCTCTTGATGGAGTTGTTGGTAATATTCTCCCCACTTGTTTGTAAGTAGATCTCTTTGAAAGTCTACAATGATCTTATCCTCCTCAAAATCATTTGAATCATAGATCAGAGAATATTTATCGACTTTAATATCAGCTTCTTGAACTTGTTCTCCATTTGAAGGATCTGGATCATAAACTGGAGCCTCTTTATTAACCTCCTGGTGGCCCTTCTCCTTTTTTGCATCTTCCCTTGTTTGGGACTGTTGTATTCCTGCATTGCTCAACATCCCATCGGAGTCATACAAATCATAAGAAGGAGAATCATCAAATTCAGCAGAATAAGATCTTTGAGGGTTTATTTGGTCTCCTTCTTCCCTTTATTGATCGTTGGGTGATGCTTCTTGATGCAAGTATATGTTTTCTTAGATTTGAGCCCCACAAACATCTTCAACGGGATCATTAATCTTAGAAATATTTTCAACATTAAAATGTGCACAACAATCTTCAAACAGAGCATGTCGTGGATATAATCTTTTGCAAACAAGATTATATGCTATGTGAAATCTCTTCAAGGAAGATATGTTTTCATAAGGTATTGTTTTGTACCAAACTCTAGCATCTTCATCTAAATAATACATGAACAATTTCATTTTCACATCTTCAAAAACAATACCCTGTTGTTCCATGCATTCATGAAAATCCTTGAGGTGATAGTCCCATCCTTCATATGTGTTTCCACTGGATCTAGACAAATAGGTATACCATTCATGAACTGAAGGTACATGATGGGGATAAACAAAAATGGAAGAAAAATCCAGTGGGGAAAATTTGTTGCCCAAGAATGCATGAAGGGCCATTTTGAAAACCCCTTTAGGTGAGTGATCTAAAGTTCAAATGCGTGAGAAGTTTTCTATTGTTTAGCATCAGAGCAAGTATGATGTCTCTTGAAATTGAAGATGACAAAATAAGGATATAGACAATGGAGTCGCTAGGGTGTTTACCATAAGATTCAAACATTGAATTCACTAAGGTGAGAGATCTTCAACCTAGACTTCCCTTGCTCACCCAACAGAGGTAATGTAAAAATTGTCGTACCCAAGGAAAAATATTTTGATTCGTTCCCTAGAAACAATGCCAGAATGATGTTGTCACTCATAAAGACAACCTCTGGGTTGATAGGAGACCAGTGCCTAGGACATCTTAATTAGTGCTGTCAAATTTATCTTAAATACTTATAGCACCATAGTTTTTACATGTAATTCAAATAAAGTTGATTCAGAACCATTCATAATGATACAATCTATGAACCAACGTACACGCAGGAATACATAGGAAATTATCCTTGGTTAGTGGTGGCCAAATTAGATTGAGAGCTTGCAGGAAATCAGTTGTCAAGAAAAATGTAATTGTAGAAGGAAGTAGAGGATAAATCCATCATACAAAGCTTAAACTTTAAGAATTCTATATATCTAGATTTAAAGAGACACAAGACAAAGGGAATGTTTATGGATGCTAAGATACATGGAGTGATTTTTAAATACTTAATTTCAACGTCAATACAAGAATTATCCATTAATAACTTGATCAAAATGAATTTGCATCTAATGAGAAATATGTCTAGCAGCTACCTGACATGAAATAATGGGAAGAATATTTAGCATATATGAAAACACAAAGGGAGATGAACAAACTACAATCCAATAAGCTGGAATCACCAAAAATATCCTATTAATCTTCTGAGAAACATACAAACATCGAGATTCATAACATTGTTTCCAGGAAAACAAGAAAAGGCCCTTTCCAAGAGTTCTTTCCAAAAATTTTGAACCTTGTGTAAGTGTTTCCTCCCTCTATTTATAAGGAGAAGGGAGCTTTGAACAACAATTACAAAATATCTCAGTTGAGCTCCAGTTGTCTGATCGATTCGCTGTCTTGGTGTGTGATGTCTCTGCTACCCAAAATTATTACAATAGATTTGATTACTTATTTAAAATGCAATGAAGTACAAAATAAAAAATATGGGAAAACTGAATGATGACCATAGAAAAATTTCTCCATGCTAATTCCTGTGATCCCCTCTAATCATGCCACACCTTTTCCACGATGTTCCTCTTATATTACTTGGAGGGTTTGCCTGTCATTTTCACCTTAACTGCTTGAATTCCCCTCTTTTGGGAGATGGGAGTGATCAACTGTCAGTTTCTTGTCACAGTGTAGAAACAGAGATCGACCTAGTAGTCTTTCACTGCATGACTGAATGGAGATCCATGCTGAGAAATTAATTCTCAGGCGACCTACACAGTACTTCTTGAGTCCCATACCTCCATTTATCTCACTGAAGATGTGCGTCAGAGCACAAAGATGACTTTAATAACTTCAAGGCAGACCCAACACTCTTTCCTGTAGATTGTGGTCCTTGATTCCTTGACCCAGAAATATTTAACAATCGCCATTACTCCTGACACCAACTCCTCTATTCCTGCATTCAATCTTGCATTTTCCGACCCATACGCCTTTAACTCTCTATATCGTGTTTATCAGAGAAATTCCATATCCCAATCCAAATGGGTACAATGTTCTAATATTCTGATTTCCGACCTCTGATATGATAGCTCCTTCTTCTTATCCCTTCCACATTTGTCACCATAGGACCGAAGGTCATGACCTATTGCTTAACCTTAAGGTGCTAGAGCATTTTTTATCCTTTGTTAAGTACTTAACGCCCTTGGTTCTTTGAGTCTTTGCGACTGCAGTGCCAACCTAGTATCAAAGCCCCCTTATCAAAACTTTTTCAAGTATCAAGTGTTACAAAGTGCTGACATCCTTAACCTCTGATACGCTGACCTTTGATATGGCATCATCGCTCCATGTGGCACCTCATGAGTGGTGACATGTGTCACCCAGATTTGTCCCCTAGGCCCCCTCAAAATTCAAAAACTGTCTACCACGTGTCCTACTAGAGGAGAGAGAAAAGGGCCAACCCACCTGTGGTTTTGCGATGAAATCCTTTGTTAATCCTTTATCGGTGTTCTCGACAGTTTTTAACACTATCGGTACTTCACCTGTATCACAACTTTTTAAAGGTTGTCACTTTAAGAAGTTTCGATTTCCCACCTTCTGATGTGCCGATGCTCTGAAATTTAGGACCTCCGATATGCGATGTATCGATATGCTTGACCTCCAATATGTGATTGTTAATATGCTTGATGCTCTGATGTTCCGATCGTCGATATGGTTGATGCTATGATGTTGCGATCGTTGCTGATACTCTGATGTTGCGATTGCTGATATGGCTAATGCTCTGATGTTGCGATCATCGATATCTCTGGACCTCTGATATGCGATCTTTGACATCTTTGGACCTCTGATATGCAATCTTTGATATATCAGACCTTCGATATTCCTTCATAAGGCTTCAATCCTTGAACTTCAATAGACCATATCTTTTGATCTAGGAATCCATTTTTGGACTTCTACATATCGTTGGAAAGCTTGTTTAGAGCACTTTCCAATGGAGAGGGTTCCATTTGGGCTTTGAGTCCTTTTATAGCTTGGAAAATGACTCCAAGCTTCTCTACTATTTTGCATTCTTTTGATATCATTTGGCACCATTTGAACAATTTTGTGGTAAGTGATAACAGGGAGGACATGTGTATAACCATTTCTTTATTTGAGAACCTTATTCCTTTACCATTACTTGAAGAATTTTTTTTGGGCTTGGTGGAGAACATAAAATACTATGGAAACGTGAAAGAAACTCTTTAGTGGATTCTTCATATAGATATTGCAATTATGGAAAGTTTTTAGTGAAATTGTTAGGGCATATTTCTTTTAAATCCAGAGTTTCAATAATAGAGTGTCCAGGGATTTCATCTTCTATAATATTGGATGACTTTTGGTTCCCCATAAATTCCCATAACTATGTTGTTCAGTTTCAATAACATAACCTTGAAGGTCATCTAAAGCTTGTTGAACAAGGCTTTCAAGAACCCAATTCATCTTAAATAATTTAGCTAGAAATCAACTCTTCTAATACTCGAAGCCAAACAAATTCTAGTTTCTCAATGATGTGTGATTCTTTAAAGAAAGTATTAGATTTCTTGAAAATGAATAATTCTCAGGTATGGTCCCCAATAATGTTGAGCCTTTTTCCGGACAAGGGAAAATAGCTAACATTGGCAAAAAATCTTGTGGGGAACAAGAAAGACTCGCCTTGTTTTTATATAGGTGAACATAGTTACCGATCAAACGGGAACTGTTACCTCAAAACGAGTACTCAACCCTAAAAATCCAAAAAAAACATGAAAAAACAACCTAAAAATAAAAAGTGTTGATTCTGCATCACCATTTTTTTTTTCAGAGTAAATTTTCAATATATTTTAAAAATAACAGTAAAAAACAATAAAAACCATTTTGTTTGGTGCAAAAAACACCTTGAAATCGAAAAGTGTTGATGTCAAGAATAACATAAAAAATTTTTTTTTTTGGGTACATTTTCAACATTTTTTAATAATGACGATAAAAATGAAATATCATGACTCTGAAAAGCTTTAAATTTCCAATGATTTTCAAGCATGACACTAGCGATAAAATATCACGCCTTTGAAAAGCCTTAAAATTCCAATGATTTTTAAGCATGGCATTAAATTTAAGATATCACTTCTTTGAAAAACCTTAAATTACCAACAATTTTCAAGCATGTGTTGGGCACCAATTCGAGCTATCTTTCTATCCATTTCTGTCATCCTTTTTGACCTTTTTGTACTTATTTACCTTTGTTGCTATGCTAAACCTACAAGGTAAATACCCCTAACTTGTCTAATTGGAATATTTTAATTAATGAAGTAAAGTCACGGAGTCTTATCTATTTGCAGCACTAAAATATGTGTTTGACCGCAGCTTGGAGAACAGGAACCCTTGCTTCAACATCTCGCAACAGATCTGGTAACGACCAACCATAAGGAGGCCATGCAGCTGGAGTCACAATTCCCTGAAACTATTCTTGGGTCTTTTGCTGATCTCGGTTATCTGGTGTTGGTGTCGTTCCAACTGATGTATATTTCTGATTATGTGGTTACCATGTTTCAGGGAGATATGTTATTCTCTTACGCTGTGTATAAAAGGAAGATTTTTCCTATAAATGGGGATTCCCCCATCAATATTGTAATCACCTGTTACAGATTAATAAAATATCACATGTTTTGCTGTGACTAACGCAGCCTTGATCAGAGAGCTGGGCCTGCTCTTCTGATCAAGTGTTGCGTCTTTGTGTGTGTGTTATTTATTATTTTACGCTTGTTGTTATAGTTCTTTACTTCTTGTAACTATTTCTGGAGTTCCGTGGTTAATTTAATCTTATAGCTATGTTCTGAATCTTAATCGCAAACCCTTGGTCAGAACGGATTGTGCTTTTTCCCCTGCATATACCTTACGTGTTGCCTTGAAAGGATACACAACTGGATTGATAAAATTAATGTCATATTAGAGTGAATAAATCATTCATACCTGGACACCAACATTTTGGCGTCATTTCCAGGGAGGCTAACAAGGTGCAAAACAATGATCTGGACCAACCAGAGGGTCAATCTCTCATCCTGGGGAGAGAACAAGTTTTCTAACTCTACTTCAGGTCTTGAGCATAGTTTCTTTTCTGCTTGTTTACTTTTTCTTTTCTGTTTGATTTTGGGCCACTCTCTTGTCCTGGGGAGGGAGGAGTCTTTTGATGCCCTACTCCATGCCCCAAGTTAGATTTATTTCTTTTAAAACCCTTTGTGTGATTTTTGGGAAACCGTAGCTTTTAACATGGGGAGGGAGGAGTCCTTTGATGCCCTACTTCAGATATGGAATTATTAGGTCTTCTCGTGGTTTGTGTTTTCTTCTGGTTCTTGTCTCCGGGAGGGAAGAGTCCTTTAACACCCTACTCCGGGCCTGAAACGCTAGATTTTCGTTTTTTTAGCTGCCTTTCTTTTTGTAAGTTCTTTCACCTTGGGGAAGGAATGGTCCTTTGACACCTTACTCCAAGATTGAAGCATTGTAGGTTCATACCAAGACCTTCCATCATACCAACTTTTGTATGAACAAAAAACCAAATAAGAGGAGTAGAGGGAGAGCCCCAAAGAGGGGAGGACCAGATCTGGGAAGAAAGACCTATATCCAACAGATCATAGCAAAGGATAAATTAGAAGCATCGTCTCGCACAGCTATGAGACCAGGGGCAAGGAGAGTGAAGTCCGAGGGACAGTTAGTAGAGCAACCAGTGCTGTCTACAACATTCTTTGGTGATTCCACACAACAAGTCCCTCTAGCATTGGAAGAAACATCCAGCAGTAGACTTGACCAGGAGAATCTTATGCTAGTGATAGCTGAGGAAGAGGTCGTAAGCAGAACATCGACAGGGTCAAATTGCTCTAGTAAGGGAAAGGAGGTTGTCATCGAGGGCTCAAGCCATCAAGACATAGGAAAAGGAAACAGGGAGGTACTCACATCACCAACGGATCGGGGAAGTGTTTCTAAAGCAACCCGAATCCAAGTGCTAAGGAATCCTCAACCATATTCCACAGAACCTGTTGAAATTCCCAGCAGTTATTGGAAGATATTTATGGCTCCCACAACTTCCACCATCAATTTTTTGATTGGGGATTTGGGAGCTGGCATGCCCACAAAGCCTATTCCATTGGCAGCCTTACCAAACTTTCATGGGCTTGTTTCAGAAGATCCCGACACATTTCTATTTGAGTTCAACATAGTGTGCCGGGGGTATGACTACACAACAGATGCCCAGAAGTTAAAGATTTTCCCTTCTACATTAAAAGGAATAGCTCTGCAATGGTTCATGGGCCTTGGAGGAAAATCCATTTCCACATGGAATGATATGCAGACAGCTTTTCTGGAGTAACACTAGGATTACTGTAAATCCTAAAACATTAAGGAGGAACTTTTCAAGTTCACACAAAAAGAAGACAAGAGCTTGGAAGATTGTCTGGAAAGGTTCAAGCACACCTTACAGAGGTCAGGTCATTCTAACCTGGATAAGGAAATTTTAAAGATTATCCTCCTTCGATCCTTTCGAGAGGAATCGATGGAACTATTGAACATTGTGGGAAAGGGAGACATCTCTAAGAAGACGTTCAAAGCTATTTGTAAATAATGCATTCAGCACTCGAGGGGGCTTGCAAGAAACAGGCTAGGGATTCACTCAGTAAAGGTATCTGGTAGGGGTGTTACAAAAGCAGAAATCAGAAACTTGGTAGACAACTTAAGGACATATATCCTCAGCACTTTGTCGGCATAGATGGACACTCTGCAAGTAAAATAGAAGTAGTTGGAACTGGACAAGACCATGGCGATATTTTGCCCGAAGTGCAAAAAGAAGCACTCGGGATGGGAATGTCCACTAAATTCCATAGAGGAATGTGCAATTTGTGAGCTCAACCACACCACAAGCTCATGCCCCTCCTTGCCAGGCTTGAAAGCATTATTTCAAAGGATGAGGGAGGACATGGAGAAACTGTACCTGATGGGATCTAGGAAGCCATGACAACCTCGACTACTGATGGGAAATCAAGGTATGTACCCAGATCCATCTCAGTATTTCAATAATTTTAACATGAATCCTCAGACCATGCCTTATTCCCCCATGTGGCCGCAATACCAGTTCCCACCTTGGCAGCAGTGGAACCCTCAAGCTAGTACGAGCTCTCCATGGGCTCCAACTTGGCGAGGATCCTCTCCTGGGCAGTTTCCCCAGTAGATGCCACAATAACAACTCCAATTTCCCTCTAACATGCCCCCTGGTAATCAGCTTGCCCGTCCTCAACTTGCAATGCAACCTAACCCTAACCCTAACAATAAGGGAGCCCATCAAGCTGATGTTCTTAACCTGCCTTCATATTGTATCTCCACTGTAGAGTTGTATGAAATGAATTTGCGATCAAGGCGGATAGTTAATGTCCAACCTCCTCTAGTTATCATTGAACAACTTGATAGTGAAGGTAAGGAGGCAAAACCAATTAGTAAAGAGCCAAAACAAACTAATAGAAACCAGGCGCCTCCTATGAAACAACATCAATCTGAACCACCTTACCCAGAGAGACTAAATATGAGTAAACCAAGCCCTCAAGCTGAATTTGATTTATTAGGAGAATTGCATAACTTATTTGTTAAAATTCCCTTGTTATAAGCTATGAAGGATGTGCCAATATATGAAAAGACTCTTAGGGAATATTGTTCAAAGAAGCCTGCAAAGAAAACTAAAGACCCCCTCACTATACATGTTATGTGAAAATTATCGAACTTCATGATGGGAAGATCAATGTCAGTGAAATATGGAGATCCAGGGAACTCCACTTTGACAATAGAGATTAATGGGGTAGAGATTCCAAATGTGCTAGTAGACCTGGGTGCTACCATCAATGTCATCATCACTGGAACCATGCATGGGCTAAGTCTTTGCAATTTGAAGCACACACCTACAGTATTGGAATTGGCAGACCGATCTATAGTCAAACTTGTAGGGAAGCTGGAAGATGTAACAATTTCAGTGGACTCATGGCACTACCCCATAGATTTCCTGGTATTACATATGCAATCTTTAGTGGGTGGTCATCCTTTGATTTTGGTTAAACCATGGCTGGTTACTGCAGGCGCTTACATTGGGTGCCGTTCAGGAAATATGGTTATTTCTAATGGGCACAACACTAAGAATTTAGTGCTATATCCACCTGCAGAAACAAATCCATCCATAAAACTAGCAGGTGGCAAGAAAGTTGTATCTAGTGAGAGGCTAAAATGGAAAATGAGGAAGTGAGACCAATCCTCAATGTTAGACAAGCCCTTCAGTTGAAAATGGAATCAGAATATCATGTAATCACTTCCTTCATGGATGATCCCTGCTCCGTTTCAGAGCCAAACCAACAAATCCTAGAATCTATTCTAAGCTGCGAGACTCAAGAAAATATGGAAACAATAGAAGGATTAGAGGAGCCACATGTTGATGCACCCCATGAAAGTGTTCAAGTGGAATTAGAACCTAGGAAAACCCTAAATATTAATCCAAACCTGTCAAAATCCTAGAAGAAGCAACTTGTAGATGTTCTACGGAAACATAAAGAAGCCTTCACCTGGGATTATGCAGATATGAAGGGAATCCCTGCCAACTTATGTACCCATCAAATATACATTAAGGAAGACTGTCATCCTGTAAGACAACCTCAGAGAAGAATGAACCCTGCGTTGAAAAATGTTGTGAAAGAAAAGCTTCAGAAATTACTATATGTAGGTTTTATCTACCCTATCTCAAATAGCCAATGGGTCTCATAGTTAGTAATGGTCCCCAAGAAGAATGGTAAATGGCAGGTCTACGTGGATTGTCGAGAGTTAAATAAGGCAACACAGAAAGATCATTTTCCCTTATCACTTATAGATCAAGTTTTAGACACATTGGCTGGCAAGAATTTTTTCTCTTTTTTGGATGGGTTTAGTGGATATAACCAGATCTAGATTGCTCCTGAGGACCAGGACAGGACCACTTTCACATGTTCCTGGGGAACATTCACATATTGGGTCCTTCCTTTTGGCCTGTGTAATGCTCCTGCAACATTCCAGAGGGCAATTCTGGGAATCTTCTCTGAATTGATAGATGACAGTGTTGAAATTTATATGGATGACTTTACTCCATATGGGGACTCATTTTTAGAAGGGCTAAAAAATTTAGAAAAAGTTCTTGAAAGGTGTATACAAGCACATGTCTCTCTGAGTATAGTAAAATGCCATATGATGATTGAGGAGGGAATCGTTCTAGGACATTTTCTCTCAGTTGAAGGAATCAGGATGGACACAACAAAGATAAAGGTAATTCTGCACTTCCCATCACCTAAGACACCCACATAAGTATGTAGTTTAAATTCAGAATTTGTGTGGTTAGATGACTGTGTTGCAACATTTACAAAAATGAAAGAATTTGTCTGCAGTGCTCCAATCCTTAGAGGACTAGACTGGGCATTACCTTTCCACATTCATATGGATGCCTCTCAAACAGTAATTGGGGCAGTATTGGGACAACAAGAGGATAAAGTACCTTACGCATTCTACTATGTTAGTAAGAATTTGGCTCCTACTAAATTAAAATACACGATGATTGAGAAGGAGTTCCTTGCTATCATTTACACCATCAGCAAATTCCGGCACGACATTACCATGTATCCTACTTTTGTGCATACTGATCATGCATCCATCAGGTATTTAATGAACAAACCTGTTACCCCTGGTCTCATTACAAGATGGTTGTTGCTACTATAGGAATTTGATATTACTATAGTAGAAAAACTAGGGAAGGAAAATGTGGTTGCAGTTTTCTTATCTAGGATAGAACACGATGGTAAGAATACACCAATTGAAGATAATTTCCTAGATGAGCATCTTTTTGCAGTTTCTACTAACACTCCATGGTATGCAGATATTGCTAACTATCTTGCTACAAGAAAGGTGCCTCGTCATATGTCATATAAGGAGCAAAGGAAGATCATTCACCAAAGTACCCAATATTCATGGATGGCAGGATATCTCTTCTATATAGGGGTTGACCAACATATTTAGCGTTGTGTGGCAGAAGATGATGTTTTTGAGGTATTAAAAGTTGCACACAATGGAGACATTTTGTAGATAAAAGAACAAGTCATAAGGTGCTGCAAATGGGATATTACTGGTGTCATGCAGAAAGAGTTATTTTTGCTGACAAAACTAACCTCCCTAGAAGCCTAAGACTCTCTAGTGACAAACAAGACAATTAAGAGCAATCCTTCTCTAAACATGTATTATCATATGAGAAACAAAGTGTTTTTTGATCCTACCTGAAGTCCAACGCTGTTGTAGTAGTCTAGCCTCGTCGATCCAGATGATCTCCTCCTTCACTTCGAAACCTGCATACACTAACAATCAAATGATTACATAACACCTGAATATCTCATAAAACAAAAGCATATTCAACATATAGACCAAGGAGTATATGAAACAATTCATTAACAACAAATCATTGAGAAGAATGGACTTATTTGTATTAAGGAAACAAAAAAGAAACCATTACAACCTGAGCCTTGGTGTTGTGCAAGTTCCTCCCAGGGTCCAGCAAGAGTTTTCCTCTACTTTGACAAGCTCACCCACTTCCAAATGAACTAGAAAGGATGGTAATCTCTCCTCACAAGTTTACAATGGAAGTCCTAATTCCAGCAGCATCTACCCTTTGGAATGTTCAGCTTTCAACCTCCCCTCCCTTGGCCCAATGCTTGTATTTATAGTGTTCTAGAGGAAGTTATTCAGTTCCAACATCAATGGGAAACTCCCTCTTTTGGATGGGGTAGCTCCTCTCTTGATGGGATAAGTTCCTCTATCATAGGGATGCATGAACCATCTGGAGGCACTCAATACACATCAAACACTCTTCTAGAAGGCTCTAGAAGTGACCACAAGTAACTTTTTTAAGATGAAACTCGTGCCTTTTGAACTTTACAGGGGTACGCACCCATCCTTTGGCTTACAGAGCGTACAAGTACGCAGGTACAATGAGTTTGGGATGCGTACACGCAGGCAAGGTAGAGAGAACCTGCGTACCCAGAGATAAACATGTTTTTTAGTGACTTTCTCTCTTTTCTGAAGTTTGACATGAAGAGCAGAGGTATTAGGCTTGACAAGGAGGATAATATGACTATTGATGGAGCCATATTAACTGCAGATAGTCATGGTGACAAATTTCAGTGTAACAAGAACCGATATATTTTCACCTTGGGACTCTTCAGAAAATCCTACTTGATGCTCCTAGATCCAAGGATGATTTAGCCAAACCAAAGGCAAATCCTCATGTTGATGGTATAGTTGGATCAATTGACGCAAATACGGTGAACCTTTTGAACCAATTGCAGCAGTGGTCTCTACAAACAACTTCTTCTAACCAGGCAGCATCATGTACACCTTTTCCCTCCCAACCTACCTCCATAAATGTCGTCCAGACTTCTAACCCTAAAGGAAATCAACAATCCGATGGGAAGAAGAAGGGATGAGGTAAGAAGAAGAACCAGGAAGGGAAGGGTAATGGGAACAACCCTGACAACGTTGCCGGTGAGGGTAGAAAAGAGTCTAGGAAAAAGGTAAAATTTCCATGCAAGTTATGCAATGGAGATCATTTGACTCACCTCTACCCTAAGATTCAAGATGCTCAGCGCTTGTTAGTGCAACAAGGGTCCTCTAGCTCCCAATTTGTCCTGACTAATCCTTTTCCCCAAGGGCAGCAATTACTTACTGGTGCGAACTCGAATGCTGGTACCTCCATAGGGGGCAACCAGGAAGGGGAAAATTCCTCAAATGTTTATATGATGAACTCTCATGTCAACGTCACCACACATGCATGCGATTATGGTGAAATGGAAACATCTAAGGCCAAAACTATTCCCGAAGCCATAGGCCCACTTGATATTGACCGACCCTCTGTTGAGTCTATACCTCGGATACCAAAAGGTTCCACAAAGCGCTTGACTATTAACCCTAATTCTAGGGCAGCTCAGAACTACTGGATTGTAGAAGATCTGACTCAAAGTCCTTGTGCTATGTCTACATTGGAGGTACTCTAGTCGTGTCCTACTTAGAAAAGTGCTTTGCTTTCAGCGATCGGGGCATGGATCCAAAAATTCCTTAGTGCTCACTTTTGATATGTTGAATGTCAAAAAGAGAATTCCTCACCATATGGATTTCCAGATAAAGTCTACTTACTGAAAAACCAATATTTTTCGGATAGCTATAGATGAGAGAGCTTCCACATGTGTAATGTCTATGTCATGTTGGAAGGCCATTAGATCACCTTCATTTGTTCCTTCACTGACTCTCTTAACAACATTTGATGGACATTCTCATAGGACACACGGAATTATCCCGACCTTTCTGATATGTGTTGGAGGAAAGGTCATTAATATTGAGGTAGAAATCATTGATGCCAACCTGGATTACAAGCTCCTCTTAGGAAGAAATTGGATTTATGAGATGGATTCCACAGTTTCATCTCTATTCCACATCCTCTATTTTCATCATGAGGGGAAAATTGTTAAAATTGATCAGTTATATTATTCTCCAGGTGACTCTCGTGCAACTTCAGATTCTACCATTCCATTGGTGGCTAATCCCCGTCAACCTATAGATAATTTAGGAGTTGGGATTTACTCTTCCTTGATGGGTGTATTTGACCTTCCTCATCCTACAGCTAGAATCGATGCAATTTCATCCTCCAAGGGGCCTTCACGAAAAGACTTCTTTCAAACTCATTATTTTTCAGACACTTAGACCTTGCCTTCATATATGACCACATTAGATGGAGGGAAGGTTGGTGGAATGGAATTTCCCATGTCTGCAACAGAACTTAGCTATCAATCTATTGATAACTCTATGGACAACCATCCCACTCCTTTCTTAGAGGAGGAGTTATATGGTGATGCGGCTCTAGCTTGGACCCTTGACTCTACTTCTGCGCTGGATTTCTTAGATATAGTTTTACCATCTGACGAAGCAATTTTTGAAGAAATGATGGCTGTAGATCAACCAGGGGAGGATTGGAATTATCATTCATATTTTCATCCTCCTTTTCATGAAGTTGAATCTAGGTTCTCCAATTTGCTTACTAGTGATGTTTGTACAGTTTCAAATCCTTTGGCTCCAACACAATTATCTACCAAAGGTGATATGTTGGTTATCTCAAGAACTGTACCTATAAACATCTCTAGGAACAAGCTGGCAGAGCCCCCAAATGGGCTCTACCTTAAGATGTATTTTACTTAGGTTCCAACCGAGAAATTGCTTGATTGTATATATTGAATTCTTGTACATATTTGTCAGGAATTTTGTGATATCAACATTTTTTGATCTACTTTGGCAAGTTTTGATGGATGACTTGATATATTTCGGATTCGCCGATGGTGCTAGTCGGCAAACTTGGAATCTTGCTTCCGCAGCTTGCGTGATTTATTATCCATCTGGCTAGTTGATGGTGTCGAGGGGAGTATGTGTTGGTCCTGCTTTAAATAACATTGCCGAATATAATGATGTTATTAATTTACTATCCGAAGCTATTTCTTATGGAATTAATTTGTTGGTAGTTTATCTTGACTCACAGCTGGTAGTGTCACAATTAAATAACATTTATCGGGTTCAGGATCCTTATTTATATCGCCAATTTTTTAGAGTGAGAGTGTTGCAATGATCATTTGTTGATATTATATATGTGAACATTCCACGATCTGAGAATTCATTAGCGGACTCTATCACTAATCAAGCATTATATTGGCATATCAATCATTCATCAAGTTAAGTAAACATAAAAAATTTGGACCTGTATATATATCATAAAACTGCCTGTGTATAGATAAAGTGTTCAAAAAATAATATACGCAATTGGGACAAAATGCCCATAATCATGTCCAGTCTGTCTATCAGCCTGGCTGAGGATGAGCAGCTAAAAAGTTAACTACTACATTGGCTACATGCCAAAGTATGCAGACCCAGTCCTGTGGTACTCCTACCACGTGACGCTGCATATCCTCAGGTAGATCCTCTATGGCTATCATCAGTACCTAGTGAGTCAATCTCACCAAGTTTATTTGAAATACATATAGGACTCTCTCTATTTCAGCTGTTGCCTCTTCGGCACCCCTTTCGCGATGCCTATGCCTCAGAAATACATCTGGTCTCACTCAACCCACATCTAGAACATGGTCATTTTGTCAGTATTTTGTCCCATCAAAAATATTTCTAAGTTCATTTCATATTTAAAAAATAAAAAAGAAAAAATCTTAAAAATCTACAAAAACTTAAAAAATCGTTACCTATGTCTCCTCATGCTACATTTGGTGGCAGCACCAAGTCTAGATCTCGTCGGAAATCCATACTAGCATACGGGTAGTCGTCAACTACAATGATCCGTTGGTCCCACCAGGCGAAAAGTTCATCATTGAAAGTCATCTTAGTCACGTCTCGACCTCCAAGGCGTTTCATTAAGTCATCTCATCTACCAATCGGAGGATCTCGTGGGCTATTGATGCAGACAAATACTTTGGGATGTAGCCCAGGTACCTTCTCGAAGAAGAAGGAGAATAAGATAGTCCCATATCCAAATTTCTTTTTTTCACCCTTCTGAATGGAGGTCAACTAGCTCTTCATGTTGGTCAGAGGAGGTGTGCACTAGTCAAAGATCGTGGTTAGGTATTCCACTGCTAGGCTCATGGAGACTCATGAGGCCTGATGAAGTGAAGTTGATCCATTTATCCTCGCAATGGTTAAAAACAGAATCCTCAGAGATAAACTATCCACGTGTTTGATTGGAATCTGACTTCCAATCTTTTTTGGGTGCCTAGGATAGTATATATGTACATAGTCTTCTACTGAAAGACTACTCCTTTTCCTGTCGGTCGAATGCACAACCTCCACTCTTCGGGAGAGACCTATAGTAAAGTAGATGTCCTCCAGCTCAATTCATAGAGGCATCTGATCTATCATGAGGGCATCATCCTCTACACTCGAGTAGTGGATCAGTAATTCGAGCAGGCGTGTGTTGGCTTTCATGTTCAACATTTTGAAGAATTCCAATAAGCTGCACCCTCTCAATGCATCTAGTGCATTTTGGTCATTCATTACTTCATTTTCAATTATGGTATGCTCTCTATCTCTCCATGTGATGGGCATCCTGAAAAAAAATGAGTTTCAACTGTTAGATTGTGTGCTTGAACTTCAAGTCGCGTATACTCGGGTTCCCTTTACACACAGTCACGTGTATGGCCATTGTATACACTAGTTGATCACATCCAACTTGCGTGTACACAGAGTTGGATTTTTTCGCATGTATTCCCACAGTCAAATCTTAATGAAATTTTCTAAAAACTGTCACAAAACATTGCAAGCATGATTTGAGGTTTACTTGATAACTTTGACGTGATTTGAATGGTCCAATTCTTTAGAGGCAAGTTTTCTCCTTTTTGATCCACAACTCTTTTCCAAACATAAATAAAAAATTTGTGAGTCCAAAAGTCATTATATAGCTTTGAAATTGCAAACTTTTTTCTCAAAACTTGATTTTTCATCTCATGAATTTTTTGACTTGTGGGCTTGGATTGTTGAGAATGGGTTATTGTTTCAATATATTTTGGAGACTTCTTTGAGATCTTATTTCGGTCCCATGACCATTGACCCGTCATGGCAGTTATCATTCACTCACTGGTATATAGGTTAGGGAAAACCATTTTTTCCATTGCATCTTGCATACTAGCCTTCGTTGAGTGATACATTAGCCATAGGGTCGACCCCATCATGTCTTTGTTAGCAAACCATGTTCACTCACTGATTTTTAAATCATGGTGTGATGGTAGAGCCATCATTTACATGGGTATATTAGTTAGAACCTCACTAACATTGGTTGCCCATACTATTATATTAAGTAGGCTTGGGAGTCCTCTTTAGTCCCGCCATGACTTGTACGTTGAAGGCTCATTCTCCTTACTTCTATGCTTATTTCTGGCCTTATACCCTAGAGGCTCCTTTTTGTTGAGTTGTACTGCTGCATTGCATTTTGACTATTTGCACCTTTTGGCCTTGAGCCGCCTTCACTTGGACTCATGTTTAAGCCACTTATTTGACCATGTCTTTTGCAAAATCAACCATGCAATCCCTTAGCTTCTATAACTTGGCACATCCTTTGACCCATGGAAGGAACATCCCTTTTAGTGTCGTTTACCAGTTTCGCCTCCCTGCATTGAGCATAGGATTGTTCCCATCCTAGGAACTAGATCATACTTTTCTCTGACATTCGTTCTTTCCATTGTACTATAGCATTCTTTTATTATTTTTCTAGCTTAAACAAAAAGACAAAAATATTATATATTCCAAAAAAGGGTGAGAACGGGACAACATTTTCATATATTATTAGCAGCTAGAGTCAGTCGGGTTTCCCTTGGACAAAGCACTCAAAAGAAAGTCTCTCCTTCATTTTGGGCGGGATTTAGTTTGACTTAGTTATGCCTTAACCTTGTTATTCACTTAATTCTCCTCCGATTGGTTACCTCTTCCAATCACATGGACAGTTAGCGCGTGCCTCCTACATGACAAACTTATACAGAGTTATCATATGCAGATATACAGTCATCATTGAGTCGTGCTTTTCTTTAGGGGAAGTAAGCCTGAGTTGGCCTCTCTGTGGTGTCTCTTGACCTATTTTTTAGTCAGCCATCCCTAGTTGTGAGTGTCATGTTTGTCATCACATCTGTTATATTGGTCCTTTGCTCGTGCTGGTTTGAGAAGGTCTCCATTAAATTCTTGCTAGTGGGTATTGTCCTTATTAACAATGACATATTGCTCTGAGGGTAGACCTAGAGCTACACCCTGGCCCTATTTTGATTATTGATAGGTCACCTTGTGCTCAGCATCTATCAGTATCATGGGTCTTTGATAGAGTGGTTTCCCTTGTGTTTGACATCAACTTTCATTATCACACATTGGGATTCGTGTAGTGCCTTGGTTCCCATTTGACCCTGCTGGTGGATTCCTCGCCTCTGTATCAGCTTCATTATTGGCTGGTTTAGAGGGTTTCTATCATGTGCTAGCTACATCTTGTGTACATCGGAAACACGCTTCAGTTGGGTTACTACATGTTTTTCATCTGATTCCTTCCACATTATTGGCCTACGGGTTACACTCGCACTAGATTGATGAAGGATGCCTTAATGCCTTCCTTCTAGCGGATCTTTTCCTATCGACTATGACTCATTGCTCCGGGACAAAGATCTAGAGTCCATTTGGCAGTACGTTGGGGTTTGTAGTCGTCAATGGCAGATTCCTTCACTATCGACAGTGGGAAACCATCATTGTCCCCTGATTGATAGATTCTTCCAAGTGTTTGACTTCAACTCATTCATTCACACTTGTTAGATTGTATTAGGTACCTTGAATCTCATTATCATTATCGGTGAGTAGTCTCATGTTTGTTAACGGTATACATCAATGACAGGTAATCAAATGATTTCTCACGTGGTGGACCTCAAATAATTTATTCCCATTATGTATAAATGTACCACGGTGATCGGTGAAGACCTTGGGTTGCATCAACATGTTTTGGTTCACTTTTTAGTTGCTCCTGTTACTACTAGTCGACACCATCCACCTTATATGTTGCAGTCCTTCATAGTGACATATTTTATGCTGGCATCTGAGTTGTGATGTAGTATCATTTTATTCGATCATATTCGTTTGGTACTACTGGGATTAGTTTTTGACATCAGTGATCAACTTCATCTTTCAACTTCATTGATCATCTTCTTATATGTGATATTCAAACATGTACTTTTTCGATCATGATCGGATGATCCATTATGTACTTTCAGTCCCTTATACTTGTATACATAGTGGGTCCACTTGTACTTGATATGAGGACATGCTTTACTTTCTCTGAGCATGGGTATGCCTGCCTCAGACAACAATTTCTTTCTGATCTCTTTCTGATGGCTTGGTAGTCTGAATTCTGGTGAAGTCTTTCTCAATCTCGACAAGATTTATTTCTATATACTTAATACATTTCTCATTTCGACTCCAGCTATTGGATCATCATAAGTAGTGGAATGAAATAAGAATTATTAAACCCTAAGCCCTACGTTTTCTTTCTTCCAGTTGTTGTAGGCAGATTCAGATTCACCAGAAGTTGCAGGGATCTGAGGAGTCCACCAAGATGGTTGATCAATTATAACTTTGAAGCGCCTTAAGGTGCCTAATGTGATGCAGGATGTCCATTCAATTCTAGAGACATACGAGAGCTGTGCACATCTTGACGGGTAAATCCTTGCCACGACAACAACTTTCCCTTGCATGTTCTTTTATGTTGCATTTTTCTAGGTTGTAACATTCCCTTCTAACCCCAGTGCCAGAATTTGTAGGTACCTACCAGTCCTTTACATTGGCACAATTATTATAAGTTTTAATTGTGATTACAAGTTCCCTCTTCTGAAACCCTTCATTGAGTTCATATTTTCTATGGTTTGGAGAAAGGTTTGATCGACCTGTTATCAAAGATTAGGAAGGGGATGAGCAAATAACGACAATTTCAAAGAGATCATTGAGGGCCAAAAATCTATTGAGAAAGAGTGTTGAATTTGGTAGCATCAAGTCCCTGAAGGGCCAAGCATTGAGTAAGAGTTGGAGTGGTAAAGAAGATGCATGAAACGTCCAGTCAAATGCAGAGAAAAGTTCGACAACATATACCTGATCGATGAAATAAAATAGTGGAAGTCTATTCGAGGATACAAGTAGGAGGAAGTCAGAAAAACCCATTTCAACACTGAAGCTAGATGCATTCAAAGCAACATCAAGAACTCTCTCATAGTTGGGCGGGCCAAGCATTGAGGAAGAGTCAGAGTGGTAGAGAAGATGCATAAAACGTTGAGTCAAATGCATAGCAAAGTTCGACAACATATACCTCATCAGCGAAAGAAAATAGTGGAATTTTATTCGAGGATAGAGATAGGATGAAGTCAAAACTACCCATTTCAGCACTAAAGCTAGATGCATTGGGAGAAACATCAAGAATTATCTCAAAGTTGGGCCCCTCGAAGTTTTTGCATATAAAAAAACAATAGAAAGATTTCTCTCTTGCTTTGGAGGCAAAGGAAAATGTGCAAAAAAGAGAAATTGAATCATTGAATTTTTCATCAAATCACGTTCAAGGACCAAATCAAAATTATTGAAAAATGGCTAGAAATACTGAAGGAACCACATCAATATGTACAAGAAAATGAAACTTGCAAGTCAGAACTCTTGTCACCTGCCCTCTGCATCAAATGATGAATGTAGCATTTATCTTGAGAAAAATGAGAAGAACGGTTCCTCCTAAAGTGTTTAAAGAACCACTACTGAAGGTAAAGGGAAGTAGTAGAATCTATAGCAAGAATGAATATTTAAAAAACATTGAAACCTGTAGAGAAGGGATTGAAAAATGTGAATGGAATGGTCAAAAGGATTCTCAAAGTTACAACAAGATCATGGATGTTGTTTCTTTCACATATTCATCTCCTATGAGTTCTACAGGTGGATCCCAAGCAAAAATTCATTCAATGGAGAAGAAGCAAGGTCACACAGTGGATGATTGGAGAGAAAGGAAGACCACTTGTTCAAGAGATCCTTGCATAGATAATGAACCTAAGAAAATCATATAAGAAGTAACATGCTCATATTCATCTTCTTTCCAGCCTGCCATGTTAGGAGGAGATAGCTTAAATTCTCTTTTGGAAAAAAAGTTGAGAGAGTTAACTATCAGTAGTGGAGTTGACCTAGGCACCATAAATTATTTCAAGAATTTGATTTAGATATTTAAAAAAATTGCATCTATGCTTCAGGACTTGATTATCACACTCTTTGAAGATGTGCTTTTTTGTTGGAGTTACATTGTGTTGCAATCTCAAGACAAATATTAAACATGAGAGGCATGAAGAATCTTTCCAACAACAATCGATTCCCAGGAAATGGGGGGTCCTTATTTTGCTAGAAAATAATCTTAATTGTAGTGGTTGAAGACACCAATCTCACATACTAGTTGAAGAGAGGTCCATGCTGGAGGAATATAGGCAGGGGGGTCACCAAGACCAACTAAAAAATAATTATTTCTGTAATCATTAACAACCACCCTAGAGTTCTCATAATGGATAGCTAAATAATCTCTAGTTATATCCACTAAAAGTTGGTTTGTAGAAAGATCATGGATGTGGTTTCTTTGACATTTTCATCTCGTATGAGTTCTACAAGTGGATCCCAAACAAGAATTCATTCAATGGAGAAGAAGCAAGGTCAGGTAATGGATGATTGGAGAGAAAGGTAGACTACTTGTTGGAGAGATCCTTGCACAGATATTTAACCTAAGAAAATCATATAAGGAGTAACATGCTCATCTTCATCTTCTTTCAAGCCTGCCATGTTAGGAGGAGATAGCTTAAATGATATTTTTGAACAATTTGAGAGAGTTAATTATTAGTACTGGAGTTGACCTAGGCACAATAAATTCTTTCAAGGATTCCATTTCTAGTAAAATAACTGCATCTATACTTCAGGACTTGATTATCACACTCTTTGAAGATGTGCTTTTTTGTTGTAGTTACATTGGGTTGCAATCTCTTCAAAGTCTTCTGAAGTTTAATGGACTTATAATAAGGTTTTGTTCTTTTCTTTTTCACCTTTATCTCATAGTTTTCATCATATTCTTATTGGTTTCAGTTGTAACAAACATTTTTGGGCACATTTGTAACTAGTTATGAAAGAAACATCACATGAGATGAAAGAAACTTGAATCCTACTAATATGTTGAGTTGTATGAAGTCTATGCTGAAAAAAAACTTGTTAAGACAAAGACCCATTCAAACATCAAACCATCATATAGTTGCAATAATGCGCCCTAGAGTTTCCACATTAATCAATCCAACACCTCCCCCATCCTTGGGAAAAATACAAACATTCCTAGGCACCATTAGGA